>JAPYZA010008026.1:0-10481 GCA_030522685.1 Eupelmus azureus | reverse complement strand
AAAAAAAGCTTCCTCGCAACGAAAAAATTCGCTCCGCCCGCAATGTTTAATCCGCCTTATTCAATTCGTCCCTCTCGCCGTTCGCTTATGCACGTATGCAGATTCGCGAACGGACAAAAAGGTGTATATGCAGCTGCGCGATGCTCTCACGTGCCGAATGTGTTATCAACTTTTCGCCCGTCTCGCTCGCGGCGCATATACAGGGCCGGGCCGTCTATCTCTAGGTGTCTGTCTGTCCGTGTACGTGTGTCTATGTAAGTGTACATATATATATATAAATACGAGGCCGCGAGGAGACACGTTGCTCGGCTCGTTTCTTTATTTTTGCAGCAGCTGCCGCTGCACTTTTTTCTCTCTCGTCTTCCTTTCTCTCTCTCTCTACGTCGTTTTCTCCGCTTATATTCTCGAACGAGCGCCGGGACGGACGGAGTGTGGATGCTGGAAAAATTCCGGGATCGCGCTCTGACGTTCTCTCACGTCTTCCCGAGAACCTCGCTCTTGCTCTGTTTACACGTCTTGCCGGCTCTCGCGCGTCCTTTTGGACATTGCCAAAGGTATGAGAAAAACGCGCTTTGTCTTCGAATAAACGCGCTAGAATGCATATGTAAGGAAAGTGAGACGTCGTCTTTTCGACTTTGAATTGCGAACGCATAGTTCTGAGAAAAATTGAACGAGCTAATGCGTACTGTTAGTCGCGCGTTTTTCATTTGTAGGAGCTCGGTTCTCGGGAAAAGGTTTTTTACTTAATTAGCGTCTATCTTACAATGAAAAGTGACAAAGGAATCGAAATCCGCACAGCTAGCACATGTCGTCGTTGGCTAAGTGTGACGTGGAGACAGATTACGCACAGGCCAATCAACGCGCGAAAAGAAACAAATCTTTCGTTTTCTTTCACCAAAAATGAGAGATTTTCTTCCTTTTCTTTAATATTTATTTATACGAGGAGTGGGAAGAGGCGCGATACTTAAAGACTACAGTAGACATTGGTACAAAATTTCAATGCTGCTACTATATATATACGATGTATGCTAAACAATTTTCATTCTCTCTCTTTCTTGCAATCAGTCGACCAAGGGAGTAACTAAAACTCAAGCGATGAGCATTGCTCCAAGTTAGTGAGAGTACCGCTGTTTTAATTTGATTTCTCTATTGATTGGGTTTAGAATTTTTCTTCCGTTTGAAGCAAATTTTCATCGCTTTTCAGTGATGGAACTAAAATTCCGTTTCAAGAAAGATACAGTTTTATACGCATATGTAACTTTTTTCGGTTCGTCTAAAAACTGTAAAAGCCCGTCCTAGCATTATTTCATTCTCATTTTAGAATTAAAAGGGTCGCCTACGAAACTTCCTTCTCTTTTCACATTTAAAATGCATCATTCGACTATCGCTCAGATACAGCGTCAATCTAACGAAAACCATTCGCTCTCTCGCGCGCTCGATTATAATCGTAGATTTATGTATACCAGACAATATTCAATTTTATGTTCAATTATTTATTCTTTAGGACTTAGGCTAGGCGGTAAAATTATGCTTCTGTATATACTTGTGCCAGTTTGCGTATTTTGTGTGAGTGTGGCTGTATGGGTGTGTGCGTGTGCGTGTGTAAATGTATGTATTACACCTAAGGCGACGAAAGTGTTTCGCTTGAAGTGTGTGACCAGCCAGTGCTAACTTGCTATCTTTTCTTCAAGGTATTCATAAGGTGTACGACTTTTCTAGCTGATTCTGATTTTTGTGCATAGAAGTCTGCTGTCTAATTCTAAAAAATAGTAACTTTAATAATTAAGTTTATTATTTACTATTGTTCTGTAATCTACTTTTCGAAAATAGTTCATAGATGCGATACCTTCATTTTGAAATCCGTTCCGTTAGTTATACGACGTACACTATGAAAAAATTCACTATTTTCATAATGAAATACAAAATTTATTTAATTTCTGATAATTTAATCATCTCCTATATTTACTCTATGAAGTTTAAAGCAGTTTACAATGAATGAAATATATATGTATTAATCTTTTATTCTCTCAGAAAACTAATCTCATTATTTAAGAATTTGTACTTAATTGTATAAAAAGTTTGTAAAATTTAGAGTCGAAAAAAATGTTTTTTTTTATCGACTTATATAAGTTATCACGTAAAATTTGGCATTATTTATGTAACTTGTTAGTTATAATTTGAATATATATTACCAAGCAATTGTAATGCTTTGAACACTGAATAGGTTTCAAAATCCGTTTTAATATTAAGTTGAGCTTTCAGTTAGCACAGGCGGTCAGACAGCTATTTTTATTTTCATATGTTAATGCGCATTTGTTTTTTCACCCGTTACGATTCAAAAGTTACACAGTAATGTTATGCATTTTTTTATTAATGTAACACGTACGGCATATCATAATAAACGTATGTATACTTAATCTATATATTTACAGACAATCACATGACTCGTAGGTAATAATTTTTCCTATTATCAATCGTGTAGTTTACTCGTCCCTGTGCTACCGCGAATTTTCTTCCTTTTATTAGTGTATAATTTTCCTTTTTACTCTACTCTTCTCTACTAACATCGTTCTTGTCATCACCTTTCCTCCGTCATGTTCGAAATTCTCCAATCAAATTACCGTTTTCACGCATTCTTTATCCATCTCTTTTCTTGTATTAGTGATCGTTTTTTAAATTTTTAGCATTCCGCTACATTTTAGAGCTGAAACCCGTTCAATGTCCTTTTTCTTTTCAATATTTGCCTCTTCGCATAACGCGTTGATTTATAATACATATATAGGGCGCGATATTCAATATACATGTAAATATTTTTGTGTATATATATACTTTATAAAAAACATTTCAACATCATATAATAACTCGGCAATGAAAATTTACGTAAAATATTATTATACCATCGATTTCACAAGTTCACATCACAGTTCAGCTGTCGTCCTTTATTCAGAGCAAGACTTCTCTTATACCGTCATCTTCTTCTTTTACATTTCGTCAAATAAAATACAATTTTAATCAATAAGTCACAGACAAAATATTTGACATTTTCTTTTTTAGTTTATCCAATAGCCCTTCTCAAACTAAAAAATATTTTTTTCGTTTATCGAAATACAAGGACTCAATATTCTAAGTATGTCATCAAGTGAACTTTCGAAGTCGACCGTTACAGCACTTCATTCTCTTCAATATAGTGACGATAATAGATTGCCGATTTACCTAATCATATAATAATACCTATAGTAATTACAATATTCTCATTGATCGAACGAGTTTCAATTCTTGCGCGGAGAGTTCCGGACGTTAATTATCTCTTTTCCTTTCTCTCTCTTCCATATCATTCTTCTAATCACATCTCCATCCCTTACAATCACTTTTATTTTATTCGTAACATCTACGCAAAATATACGTATGCACCGGTGCGCTCAACAAGGTAATTCGTACATAAATTTGTCTTAAACAAAATTCGCGTTGATCGACCACGTTACGATCCATGTCCGATTTCGTATCGCTATCGATCAAACGATTGGCGAGTCGGAAGTCATTGAGGTGAGCTCGAGAAGTTTTAAGTTTATTTTGATAAGTTAACGAGGAATTTTGTGTATCTATTTTTATTTTTGGCTGTTTTGGCAGTGTTTAAGAGAAATCAAGTTTTTCATAAAAGTTTGATCGATGATAGTCAAGAAATTTTTTTCCTAATATTATTTTATTCGGAATTACAAAATCTAATAAAAATCGTTATCAATTAGTAAAAATCTAAAGCGATAAAATTGTCCTAAATTTTATAGCAAAAGTTAATCATTTTTAATATAAACTATACAAATCTACAATTACATATTTATGGACAGCATTTTTCCGCAATTAATCACGCACTATCTTCAATTAAAAACATTTCCACTTTTCGGTTTCCAAGCAACTACCAATTTTTCCCAATGCCAACATTATTTTACTCTCACTAATCCCAAAGTCATCAAAAAATCCAGATAAAAACAGTAAAATCAGCACAAAGCAACTCTGAATAAATCACGTTTCCGCGTATCCACTAAAAATGCATCTTCCATCATTAAAAAGCCCTCCGCCGAGCATTAACCTCCTGATCGATCCCCCAGCGATGAATCTCGCAAAAGCCAAAGCCGACCTCCCGTCGCCGCAGCGTCTAGAGCAAAGATCGGAGCGCCCGGCGTCGCCTAATTGCAAAATCGATCCCGCAACCAGCTTATTTCTGTACCCTCGCCAAAAATTCAACTCATCAATCAATCGCGGAGCAGTTTACGTCTGTGTTTATCTCGATCTCACCTCACGAGGACTCGCGTCGCGCGCGCGACGTTTACAATGTATTGTAATGGAAAAGGTGTGTAACGCAGCTCGACGAGAAATTATAACGGCTCGGTGGCGCGGCGAAAGCTCGATATACTCTTTGGGTTCGCCGGGTGGGGGGAGGGGCAGGAATGGGAACGAGGATGGATGGTATTGGTTTTACGAGGCATTACATTTTAAGTTTTATTCGAGTCCTCGCCGTCGAGCTGGAGTGCTCCGGAGTGCCGAAGACGTTCGATTTGTTTAGCGTCGTAAAAGGAGGGCTTGAGTGCCCGTCCGCGCTTTTCAATTATTTTAAAAGAATGTTGACAGTTACAGGACACGTTACTACCTACTTAAAGTACTTTTACAACCTTTGCTTCCGAGGCGTTCGAATCGTTGATAGGTAAGACGAAATGTTAATTTGAATTTTTTTTACGTTTACGATTTTTATTAAAAAATAAATTTAACGATATCTAATTTCTTACAACACCAAAAAATGTTTAGATAAAAATTTCGAATCACCGATCACATATCACTAAAGCTATACAAACGAAAGGCACCTTGAATGGAATCATTTTCTTTCGACTCGATAAACCAATGACACCGTTACGGCATTCGTCCAATTACTTAAAAAATTACTCCTCAAAACGTAGTAGCTTTTACTCCGGTCAAAGCAATTCGCGAATCCTTGGATCCCTGTGCAATCATAGAAACGCGTAAACGTGAAAGGAGCGTCAGTCGCTCATAGACGGCTCAGTCGTTTGCCAGACGAAAAGCACCGGCCGATGACCCGATTTCAGTCATTGATTTTCAACGTAAACGAGCTCCCGCGCGACGCGATTAATAAAGAAAAGGGCTGGAAAAAAGGGGGACGAACTTCCAGTCTATCGGTAAATGAACACCCGAGCCGACGGTTTTTAATTGAGTTACCCTTTTTTTCCCTCCCCAAATTGCTCCTGAACGATCGGAATTAAAAGTCGATTTCTGAAGAGCGCGCTTGCTTTAAGCGGTCGTTCGAATTTTCACTCGTTAGTAAACGATGCATCGTTTTTAAATTTTTCTTTTCCTTCAATTAATTTCGTACATTCGCGCACGTATAAACAATCAATATTTAAACTCCAACAGAAAGACGAAAATTTCAATTTCAACTCGCGTCTATGCAAATCATCGGAACGAGGACGGAGAAAAAAGGGAGGGAGGGACGCGCACCGCGCCACCGTCGAGCGATCATCACAAGTTTCATCTAACAACTACACGCTAACGGCCGGATCAGACTGTCTTGAGATGAAGATTGCTCTTCTAAGCGTAACCCCTGCAAGCTCTCTTTCTTCCCTTCCCTCCTCCCTCTCTCCAACCCACCCGCTCCTCTCCATTCGATCGATCGACAGAGAGAAGCGAGAATTCGTGTTTCTCGTCACGAAGCGCTCGCGCGAATTTCAATTAGAAAGAGCCGCGGAGAACTTTGGCCGAGGGAGAGCTAGACAGGAGCGAGAGAGGGAATCCACAAAAGAGAGCCCGGGCGATTTTAAAGCGCGACCCTCTTTCTCTGTCTCGCTCGCTCGTTCCCGCTCATCACTTATTTCGCACGCCCGACGAAAAAACGATTCCTTCCCTCTTTCTCGCTTTTCTTCTTTTAAGAAAGGAAGCCTGCCAGCTTAAAACTCTATCGAGGCCCGTTCACAGTTAACGCACGCACGCGCGTTCCTTCCTCCTTTTTCTTCCGCTTCCGTCTTCGATTTTCCCGCCCAGAGCTTTCTCGCCTTCTTTTTTACCCCCTCCCCCCCCCGCACATTCGCTCACGGACGTTTATGATTGAGTAATTTTCACTCTTGGCGCATCTCGCACGTTCTCTCATCCTCCACCTCTCTCCCGCTCTCCCGAGTGTCACGGAAGATTTCGATCTTCCCGAGACACTGAGACTCCGAGTATATTTTTTTCCTCGTCCGCGCGTGCACCGAAAGAAAGTGTTTCCCTCGACGTCGGTGAGAAGTGACTCCTTGAAGCGTGCCGCGGAAAAACAGTCGCGAAGCGCGCGACGAAGATCAGCGTGGATTTGCGGTGAAATCCCCGCGGATTCAAAGTTCGCGCGGCGCGCTGCTTTTTGTCGATTTTGCAAATTAACAAGTGAAGTTTCGCGGGCGCGCGCCGCTTTTTTCGAAAAGCCCGCCCGGGCTAATAAGTCCCGCGGAAATTCGAGTCCGCGCCGGCGCCAAAATCTGGCCCTGGCCGCGCGCCAGAGCTAAGTAACTGACTTATACATGTGCGCTTGCGTACGCGGGGAGTCATATTTCACCGACATTTTTTCCTTCCACCTCCTCTCCTGCGCAGAGAGCGCGGGGCCCTTCTCGCTCCACCTAAATCACTCGCCGTATAGTCGAGCGTAAAGTGACTCTAAAAGAGTGCATTCGGTCGTTTCTTCCGTCATTTTTTTTATTGTTACCCTCTAGTCTCGAAGAAGAGAAGAAAGTACAACCAAGCTCTCTTTGTCTCCTAAAGTCGGTGGTACTTTCTTCGGCTAGTTCGCCCCGAGCGAATCGGCACTCTTTCGTTCACTCGAGAATAAATTTGATATCCGTATCTGTCTACGCTCGGAGAAATCCAAGTGAAAGCATCGTCATCAACTCAACGAACGGTTAACGTCATCAATCCGCGCGATAACCCATGCCGATTGTCGACGTTAACCAACGGCTAATCACAAGAGAGAATAAATACCGTAGCAACGTGCGTAGGCACAATAATACCTTGGCCAAGCGAATAAAAGTGAAAAATGATCTCCGAGCGCAGAGAGCAGGAGATCGTCCATCATCTCCCCGTCTCTTTCGGTGCACGCTTCCCTGAGTCCTCGGACTCGGCTCGGCCTCGCTAATGTCGCACTCGTCGCGGTATCGCACTCCGTCTGTGTCAGCATGTGTTGTGTGTACGTGTAGTAATATCAATAGTGTCGCGAGTGGTCGTTAATCCCCAGGGTGATCGATTACCGGCCACGCGTAAACGGCCCTTTGTTTTTTTTTTTTTAATCGCGTATGTATATTATGTATAAGATGCGCCTGATTCCTGAGACGAGTCGGCTGAGTGTCTTCATCGGGACCAGGTGCCGCCGGTGGTGCAGGGCAGGTAGCTCTGGGTGACGGCTACTAGACTGACGAGCAGTAGACCGCAGAGCCGGCCGCGCTCCGACTCGCTGGCGGTGAGGCTGAGGGCGCCGGCGAACCAGCAGAGGAAGCGACAGCAGCCCGGCATCGAGCTTATGCCGCGCTGGATGGCGGCTGGCTCCTCACCTGAGGGCATAGAGGAGAGGAAAGGGTTTAGTGGGAGTTGGTGGCATTGATTTTATCAAATGCTAAGTCAAATTAGAATGATAATTTTTAAGAGGCTAGTTGCTTTTTATTGTTTTTAAATGTTATTAAACTTTCTAGCAATAAAACATTACTGCAGGAAAACTTATGTCTATATTGGGACCTGCAAAACAATATGATTGAAAATGATAATACTTTTTCATTTCAAATATTTTTAGAATTTTTCTCTTCGGTTTATTGAGATATTTTTTAATCTATTATTTTTGTATAATATAAAAAAATCGATAGACTATCGAACTACCGCGCATCTCTCTTGAACTAAGATAAATTGAGATATCGATATGAATTCTATTTTAAACTCACATTATAAAGCTAAAATTCTGAACTTTGTCTATTAATCAATACGTTATCAATTTTGCTTGTCATATGTCTACAGTTTTCAACATATTTTTTTTTTATTTTAGTAACACTGCACATTTTCCTACAGTTATTAATTACATAGTTACAAGTTTTCTATAAAACAGTATGACAGTTATTATTACATTACTACAAAAAACTAAAAAAATCGTATAAATATTTTAGAGCATACATCGGATATATTTTACTCGTTAGAATACTAAAAGTATAAACGAATAAAGAAACTTAAAAAAAGATACATCATTTTTTCATGTAATATCACTTTCTCTCTAAAAATAATAAGGTAATCTGAAAAAAAAAAATTATTACCATTAAGTACATGCAGCTGAACGCTGGTGCTGTCGAGGTTGCTCGGCCGACAGGTGTAGTTCCCGGAATCCTCGGGCCCGGAGTTTTGTATGGTTAGATTACTAGCAGTGTCGTTCGTGCCGTCGATCAGCTTGGTCTGGATCTGCATCTTGCCGGCTTTGAAGTCGAGCAGCTGGCGCTCCTGGTGATACCAGAACACGTAGAACGGCACCTCTAGGGAATTCTTCACCAGGCACTGCAAGATCACCGTACTGCCCGTCTTCACGTATCTGTCCTTGTCGCCGAGGATCTCGATTTTCGGCACTGAGACAGCGAGCCATTTTTTTTTTAAATTCTTTTTTTTTTTACTTTTTTAAGTGTTAGTAAGGAAGGCACTTTCATGAAGGATCGATTTAACGTTTAAGGGCACTTTGACGATCGGGTAAATGTTGTTATGGAGAAAAGCTTTGACGTATTATTTTACAGGGTGTTGAATATGGATGAAAGTTAAGAAGGCGTCTACGAAGAGGAAACTTTCTTTTTTGTTATAATATTTTACAAAAACTGAAAGTATACTTTATAAACACAAAAAGTATATTTTTCACGGTTATAAAATGCGGTTGTAAAAGAAGCTGTAAAAAAACTGAAACTCGAAAATAAAAAAATTTAAAAAAATAATTTGACAACAAGGAGAACTGTATGGATGATTGCCCGATCAAACCAAGCTTTTACTACTTAATCCAATACATTTAGTCAATTTAAGAACTTGCCTTCACTTTAAGAAACAACAAACGTTTATTATAAAATTCATCATTAAAGAAGAAAGTTGCTTTAAAAAATTGACGTTAAACGGCAATAAAAAAACATACGCACCTACTACCGTCAGCTTAACCATATGACTGAGCTTCGGCTCGGTGGAGACCTGGCACTCGTACTCGCCCTCGTCGCGCTGCTGGGCGTACTTGACCAGCAGGGTCCACGTGTTGGAGGTGTCGAAGAAAAGCGACTGGAACCTCGCGTCCTCGATGAACATCGTCCTGTCTACCGACAGTATGTGCATGTCCCTTGTCCTCACCCATGACACCTGCAACGCACAGCAACGACCACGTCCAGCAGTTAATTATAGTTTGGACGCATTTTAGTACTAAACTTTGACGTGATAACGCCGCTATGAGAAAGTTCTGATGAAAGGCCGACCGGAGGCTTGTTTATTACAGGACTGAAAGTTTGTCGGGGATATCTGGAGCGTGAGCGATGGAAAAATAACAAACCTTGCGAATGGATTGTTTCTGTATTTTCAGTTTAAATTGTTAAAAGGATTTTTTTGTTTTTAGAACTGGTATATAATAATTATTATTATATGATTGAGAGTTTCTCGTTTTCAACAGTCATTAATTTATTACCTAGTGTTAGAAAAAATTGTTAGAAATTCTGGTAATTTTAATAGTAAGAAAATGAAAATATAAAAAAATGTCTAATTTTGTAATTTGGATCTTTTCAATTTTACCAAAATAAATTTATTTCACTTTACAATATAATTAACGTTTTTTTTTCACACCAATAAGTAAAATTTTCAGCAAACTGTATAGCTAGTTTTATTAAAAATTTTTACGATAATTAATCATTCTAGGAATACTGTTTAGAATATTTAAGTTGTTACACAAAATATTATCGACCCACAGTTTTGCGAAAACTTTATTATAAATTTATAACTTACACTAATTTTGCATATTTTAAACATTGAAAGTTTAACATGTAATTTTAAAACATTACCATTCTATTTGCATATTAGATAACTTTAGCCGTTGAAGCAATGTAAACTTCAAAATTTTTAAGTTAAAATAGTATATTTACTAAGCATTATTAGTGACAATTTTTAGTTTGAATTAATATTTATTTCTATATTTGTTATTAAGTTTGAAGAAGCTAACTGACGATAAAGTTAAAGAGATATTTTTATTTTACTTATAAAAATATCTTATCACTATTTTTTTGAGTAATGTTGATTTTAATATCTCAGTATTTTTTATAGTTTCGATTATCTGTTTAGATCAATATTTTTTTCTCTCAACGATATTCCATATGAACAATTTTCCTCGTTCACACCCTGGATGGCAACATTCAATCTTCTTAAGAGGTGTGGCAAACATTTTTAACCAAGGGATTTATTCAAGTTCAGCGTTTTTC
>JAPYZA010008020.1:0-17182 GCA_030522685.1 Eupelmus azureus | reverse complement strand
AGAAGATAGAATGGTCCCGTGACGGGACGCACGACTTACCCGTGCGAGCGCCGCGGCAGTGGCCCCGAAATCCTCAGCAACAGTTACGCCGACGACGCGTTCCTCGCATTGTTTTTCACGTCTCTCCTCCAGCCTCGGGTTATGCGCGCGCGCGCGGGGCCGCTCTCCTGCTGCCTGCTGCTCTCTGCTGCTGCTGCTGCTCTGCTCTCTCTCCTCCGTCCTTCTGTCTCTCTCTCTCTCGCTCGCTGGCTATGCTGCTGCTGCTGCTGTCTCTCTCTCTCTCTCTTTCGCTCTTCTATCCGTCTGTCTCGCTCTCCAAGGCAGCGGCTGTCTCGATCGCACTAGCGCCGGGCGCGCCCGCGTGCGCAAGATGTCCCTCTCTTCCACCTATATATCCTCTCCTCTCTCTCTTACTCTTCTATCTGCGTCTCTCTTGCCGCCGTTCTCGTTCTCCCGATGATTGATGCCGACGGGGAAGCTGCTGCTGCTGCTAGGCGCGCGAAGTCACATAGGCGGGCACCGCGCGCGCCGCGTCCCTGAATATCAATCGGCTTTGGCGGCGGCGGGCGGCACTGCACACATAGACACACCAGATATACAGATATATATATATACTCGGACACTCGCGCACACACAGAGACACACGATCACGATGTATATATCCTCCGGAGCACCCGCGCTCTGTCTTTCTCTCTCCGGCCGTCCTCGACGAGAGACTCTCGCACTACTCTGCCTGTCTACCTATATGTATATGCGTGTATAGGTGTGTATGAGTATGATGACACGCACGGAAACACGGCTGAGGAAAAACTACTCTCCGCAGGCAGGCACGCGCCTGTATAAACGCAGGATCGAGAGCGGCGGCAGCGGCGCGCCAAGAGAGCTCCCTGCTGCACACACAGGAGAGCTGCTGCTCCGGCCGTTGCGTCGTTGACGTTCCACCTTGGCTCTCTCTCTCTCTCTCACACTCCGTCCTTCTCGCTCTGGATGAGTTCTCTTCTCGCTCACATAGACACACACACACACACGAATACGGGGGGGTGGCGGCTACGGATCGCCCCTGGCGCACGTACACACGCGCACAGAAGCTAGCTCTTCCTCGTCGCGGCTCTCCGGAGATTGAAAACACGCAGCCTGAGAGAGCAGCTATCCTAGTCTCTCCTGTCTCTCTCTCTCTCTCAGCAGCACCCACGACAGCCAAACGCCGCCATCTTGTACACTGCACAATTTGTGTCTGTGTGTTTCGTATTTCGTTTCGGGTTTCGTTTTCCGGGATTCCTCTCTCACTCTCTCTCTCTTGCTCTGCGCGCGCCCCGAGCGCCGCTCTAGCTCCCTCTTCTTCTAATACACACCCGTATACACACTACTAGAGCCTCTCGCTCCCACTCGCAGAGCTCTACTATGAGCCGCAGACCGCCTGCGCGCTATACCCACCTCTCTCTCTCTCTCCTTCGTACTGCTGCTGTGCTGCTGCTGCTGCTCCGCTCGTGTATAGTACAGTGTATACATATATATATGCGAACGCACTCTCCGTCTCTGTCTCTCTGGCAGCGAGTGCCCTGCTCTCTGTCCTGCGCGCACGGCCGGCCTGAGGCTGTCCTTCTCCTTTTCGTCCCTTTCTCGTTCCGACCGTCGACGTTGTAAAGGTATATATCTATTATCTATAGGCAAGGCAGGGGGGGTGAGTGCATGTAGGTATAGATTTGCGTCTGTGTGAGTGTGTATATACGTATAGTCCAGTCAAATTAGTCTTGGGTTGCTCTCTCGAAAAGTGTGCTGCTAGAAATTTTCTTGCGGATTCTTGAGAGAGAGGCACATGCACGCGTGAACAGGAACGAGGAGTGCGTGGTGGGCTCTTTTTTGTACTTGTTGGGCGCGGGGCTGGAATTTTCGTTTTAAGAGAGCGTGAAGGTGTTGAGGATTGGTTTTTTGGTTTCGGCGGTGTGGATGATTGCGGGATTGGAGATGGTTTTGGGTATTTGGTGGAGGTGTTGAGCTACTTTGGGTTAAGGGGGATCTATTTTTTTAATTGTTCAGTCAGAAAAAGACGGAATATACAGCTTACCATTTTGCTCATACGGAATTTGAAAGTAAATCAGTAAATATTGTTGTTGCCACACGCCCACAATAACACCCTCGGAAAATTTTTTTCTCAATCACAAACTCAATTTTGAGTATCAAGGGCCAAACAAGATAGTTTATGCAAAATAATAGTTCAACCAACAGTAATAGAAATGTTACCATCGGCCTAAAACTTCACCTACTTCTGTATAGATGGAGATGTAACATTTCGAACGTATCCCTGTCAAAACCTACCTGTCAGGATGACACGGGCCTATTCTGATGCACATAACGAAGCGTCCAGAAAACAGTCCAGAAGAGCCAAACGCCTAAACTTGATCTGCCCACTGAGACTCGAACGCCAAGAAAATTTTGCTTTTCTTGGCAACTGTTCCTTGTATTGACTTTTTTCAAATTGCTGCAATGCATCGAAATGTTTGCAAATAGCGGTTTCAATCAGAATAAATCACGATTTTTTGAAAAAAGTGATATTTTATTGTTAATCTTTTAAATAAATAAAAAGGAATAATTTATTATAATGGTAGTACATGCTTATAAAGAAAGATTAGATAAGTGATCACCTACGACCGCAAAAAAGTACAAAAATTTGTACAAAATTTTCCTTTTAATTGCAAAACTTTAATTTAGGGGCCAGTCTAAAAATGGATCAAGTTCATACATAAAATATAAATAAAATATTTACTTTAATATGTTTATATTTACGAAAATTCTTTCTAAGATTTTTAAAAGTGTATTTTACTTATTTTAAAAAAATATCATTCAGGCTAGGTCCCCTTCACGAAAAGTTTTGAAAAATCTCTTCGAGTGCTTTTCACTTCGAGTGTTGAAAGATACGTTTTCCTAAAGCAACAGCTTCGTATCTTTAATTTCGCTTACAGAATTCAGGAAATTGTAGACATTTATTTTTTACTTTACGACTTAAAAAATCGACCGTACAAGAGCTAATTTGATAGTCTTTACAGTAATTACAATACTTTCTATCACTTTTTCTAACATGACCATTACTTACGCAACCAAAATTAAAAAAAAAAAACATTTTCCAACACCTCCACGTTTTAACGATAAACCCCTACCAAAAGCGCACATATACCCTCCAATCCACGTGCTCCAAAAGCGTCCAGCAACCAACTTTTCCAAGCGCCCCACTCCACTTCCTAAATTTGTCCACATCTCACACTAATTTGACTAGACTAACAAGGCCCGAGTTGCGTGACGCCGCATTCTCCCTGAATTATCCAAAATACCCAACATATTTACAACCCCAGCTAATTCAGTTTGGCGCTAATTTTTCTCCATCCTATATCTCCACTCAGCGCTCCTACACATACGAACACACTCACCCTCACCAACTTACCCATATGCGTGACGGTTACAGTTCCGAGACCGGCTCACTTTAACGCCTATACAACACACTCACACATACACGTAACCATCCATACATACAGTCAGCGCCTTCGCCGCTGGCGCGTCGGGTATTTAATGCATTTTTAAAGGGACGAGTAGGAGGCATATACACATATATATACATCCTTCCTTTGTACAGCGCGAGCGAGCGAGCGGCTGCCTTCCCGGAACACGGTAGTCATCGCTTTCGATAAGTATACACGCCGAGGGTATATACACACGTAGAGCCAAGGCTTCTTAATGATGCTGCCCGGCGCCGAGGCGAGAGTAGGAGAGAGACATCGATATATAGACGAGAGAGGGGCATTAAGGGGAAGTTGGAGCAGGAATTTAGGGACGAAAATCAGGCGGCGCTCTAAATTACTCGCGGCGGACAGGCTCTTAGTAAATTGAGGGAGGATTAAGCATTTTGTCGGACTTACTTAGTAATCGCTTTCTATTAAGGCTCCGACAGTCGGAAGTGTATTGCGGAGACGGCGCGATGACGTTTCCGACGTTTCGCTGAGTGTGTGAGGTAATGAGCGCTTGGAGAGTAATGTGCGAGAGGTTTTTCTGCAAGGTTAGTTAGGTATGGAGTAATGGTTGCTTTGAGATTTGTGATGGATTAGGTGTTTTAAGGTTTGTTTTGGCTGCTTTTTTGGATAGGCGGTTTTATGGTTTTTGATTTATTAGGTTTTACTTGGTTTGTGTATATGTAAGGTCTCTGACAAATCAGTTACTATGTTACGGGTTAATAAATTATATACAGCATCACTTTTTTCTGGAATTTCTAGAAAGGAATAAATGTAAATGTGCTGGCCAACTGTAATAAAACGTAGACAGGACTGTTTTTGGTATTTAATCAAAAAACCGTCCTTCACCTCCGTAATGGTGTAATTTAGATTATTAGACTCTGATAAGTATCATAAAATTTTAAATAACCGCATTCCTTTTCCCTTTTTCTAAAAGACGCGGAAATAACATGAAAATTTGATGACTGCACATAAACTGCACTGTTTTACAATGCTAATAAAGGGTTTCAAGAACTGCATGTTTACCTATGGCGCAATCAGTAAAATATTTGTATGTACAAAACGCGTGTATAGCTGCTGCACGGCTACATTGACATTGGTATATGTATACGTTTTTTTCATACATTCCTAACTATATTATGTATACCGTAAAGTATACTAAAGAATATGAAAAAATGAGTTTTTACACCGAGGAGTATTGTGGGAGTTAATTTTATCATAATTGCATATATTTATTTAATGTTACATAAGCTAGATTATAGCAACATGAATTTTAATAAATTTAGAATAGTTCGTGAAATTATTAATACGATAGATACTGCTCCCAGTAATAAAAAGTACATGTTTTATTGTAGATTAAAACATAAAATGATTATTAATAATTTGCAATATTTAAAGTACTAAACGTTATAAATTACTGTATAAATTTTATTTATTACTAAAATTTTTATATAGTAAAACTTAATGTATTTTTTCTCCATGTGCTACACAGAAAATTAAAGTTTAAAAATTATTATAAGGTCACATTGTATACTTTTACACGTTTTTACAAACGGCAGCTCGCACCGTATTTAAATATTAAAATTTTTACACGCTATACTTTTATTACTACAATTTAAATTACACATTTAATACAAATTCCTCCTACCCACGTGCACAATTTACTCATCAACTTTTATTTTAAAAACTACACTTCTCATTTATTCAAAAAAATTAAATTCATTTAATTAACGTATAATTATATTAAATAAGTTGTTATCGAGTCGTTATTTTAAGCTGGAACTGTGGGTGGTTAATTGTTTTAGCATGTAGAGAAGGTATATACGCACTCTATATTCAGCATCGATTTTTCTTTAACTTTAATACTGTGTTAGACTAACGAATGCTTTACTTACGCTATGAGCTTGTGTAATAATTGTGTAATAAGCATCTTAAATTATTAACAGCAGATGGTCTTTAAATTACCTCAATAAGCGCCTTTTAGTTCAATTTTACTTTCTTTAGGTAGATCATCGTGCCAGTGGTTTCTTCGATATAGTACATCTCGAATCATAAATAGCGTTATTATGTATAAAATGGGATAGCAGAGCTAAGTGACATACTTTTTTGTTTCTATTTTTTTAAATATAAAAAATAGAATAATATACTATAATGATGCTTTAAATTTACATTTTCGTTTAGCTATAAAAATTTTCTTTTAAATTTTTATTTGATAATTTAATAGTTTACTTCTTGGTTAAATAAAAGTTTTTTCGTAAAAGTTTCATATACGCGGGGTAAAGTTGCATAATCTTAGATGCAAACTTTTTCATACATTTAAAGTACGAACAATTTAAGTCTTACAGAATTTGTATAAACTAATGTTAAAACTGCAATCAAGACTTTAATACTGTTTAATATTAAATCAATAAATTAAGGAAATATTGATGTATAGCAGAGATTAATATACTCTTCCATTATACTTATTAAAAAAATATTTTAAATTATTTAACTTAAATGTCGAGCTCCGCCGATATTTTTAACTAGAAAGCATTCATATAACTTTTTAAAGCGACGTAATTGTTTGTAACTCGAATTAACGTTTTTCGTATAAACAAAATCATTAACAGATCAATATGTGCGTCAATTATCATACTTAAGTTCTAAATAGAGAGTTACACTACAATGTTACATACGTATACTAGAACTTTCAATTTTAAAATCAATATTTTCTATTATTTCTGCGATAACTCTGAATTTTAACACACGCTAAGTACAAAGTTTAACTTAAAATTCTATTCATTTCGCTTTTACGAAGTGTGTGAAGCTATAGAAAATCTTACGTGTTTTTGAAACTATTAGTCACGAGACTTCTTGTAAGGAAAATTTATTTTATCCATAAACAATGATATCTTAATTTTTTTTTATATTTTATTTATTATAAAAAATAACGCAATCCTCAAAATGAAGTTCAAATAATGTTTTGATATTATTTGAAATAAATAAAAATCGATAAACCCATTTATTTTACCCTCTATGTAACATATCGCGAAAATCGGACACACTAGTAGATGAAAACAATCATTCTCGATATATTAAAAGCTTCGATCTTCAATGACAAGCGATGAGAAGGAAGATAAAACATCCCTGCTTCCGCGCTACGAATATGCAATAAAAATATTTTTTGCCAATATAACAAAGCAAAAATTCCCAATACAAACTTTTCCTCAACTAAACACGTAGAATAAGTAAGCGGTAATCAGGTAGAAGTAATCCCCAGAACCTGGAAATAGGCATTAGTAATGCTTTATCTCCGGGGGTTGAATAAGCTCTTGTAGTTAAATATTTTTAATCCGTTCTGCTCTACCGGCGTATATAGCTACGCGTCCCCAGGCCACTATATATACGGTTTCACTCTCCCCTATATGGACACTGGACGTTTACACTGAAAGGGTCTTTGTAAGCTTAGTCAGTCACAGTACAAAGGTAATTTCATGATAAAACGCCGAACATTTTCAAGTGGAACAAATGCTTTGCATATCAAATCGGAGCGTCGCCGTGTGCACCCTACTTTATTAAAAGCGTTATATAATCAAAAATTTAGTGCTCGTGCAAACTATGCTTTTCGACGGTACAAAAAGGAATAAGTTAATTTACAAATTTTCCAAGTCTATGCAGGAAAATCCTGTAAAAGATATACATTCTAAAAGAGAAGGAAAAACAGCTAGGCGCGCGCGAGTTATTTGAGGAAAACAAAGGGACTATATATTTCTCAGTTTATTATCATTACATCAATTATCTTCGCATCAAATCATAATAAACGCCGCAGTATGCATCAGCCGCAATAATCAGCATTGTGAAGCGCACAACCAGACACGCCGCGCGAATTTCTAGCGCACGATTAAATTCATCCTGCTTTTAAATCCATCCATCGGCTTCGAAACACCGCCTGAAAATTTTCTCAAAAAATCCTTTCAAAACCCCATCAATAATACACCCATCAGTCAATGTATACAACGTTCCCATATCCACATTAAGCATTTGTGAAAATGTAATCGTTATCGGGCCTGTATTTCAATGAGGAACGAGGCGCCCATTAACCAATAACCGCCAAGCAATACAATCAAGCCGAATTATCTCGATTAAAACTACTCCGGCTCTGCCGAGCGGAATGCCATATCCCTGGCCATTTGCCCCGCGCGTACATACACCCACACAGGCGAGCTGGAGTGGCGAGTTGTGGCACACGGCTAGTTACATACGTATCCCTCGCGCTAATTACCGCAGAGGCGAAAATCCATAGGAAAGAAAAATTTCGGACCACCCAGTAGAGCGGCTAGCTAATAGCCCGTAGTGTCTACATATATATATCTATACACCCGCGCGTATCCCGCCTCTAGCCGTACGACATATATATACATACAAGAGCGAGATCAAGTTTTGACTGTCTCTTGACAGTCACTCAACACACTCGCACACGCACGCACACACACTTATCCGAGAATCTCGCCTCTCGCAAAGACATTGGGGTGGCGACGATGGGTTTTGTCTTATTCGTTTTCAGTAGCTTATCTCACTCTCCTCTCGCCAGCTGCGCGCGCCAGCCAGCTCTCTGGTGGGGGGGGGGCGGCTGCGCGCTACACACGTTTCTGTTCCGAGCGTTCCGAAATCACACGTCTCTCTTTCTCTCTCGCACCCGCATATGCCGGGGTGCGGGGGGAGTCGAGCTGGGGGGGGGGGGGGGGGGGGGCCCCCGGTGGTAAAGAGCGGCGAGCGATATAACACTGTGGAGAGGGAGGGAGGGGGACAAATCTCTCACGCAGGGAGACTATAGGTTTGTATATATGTATAGCTGTATAAGAAGAGCCAACGCCGTGTATATAAGCTCCGAGGCGAAAATCGCTGCACGATCCTTCCTCGTGTGTATATGTAGGTATATATATGTATAGATCTCCGGTGCTCGGTGCGGTGGCGCTGCTAACCACATAGCTCGGGCACACACGGGGAAGTCAATGAGAGCGAGGGAGAAAAAGCTTTTTGGGTAGGATATATAGTTCTACTGTGTGTATATAGGTGCACTGTGTGTGCGTCTCTTTTTCTCTCTCGGCCCTTTCTCTCTTTCTCATTCTGGAGTAAGTACGCAGTGCCAGCGTATTTAAAAGGGACGATTAGGGTTTTTGTGAGCTACGGGCCCGGAATAATATCCTGATCCTTTTTGAGGAGTTGTAAATAGAGTCGATAAGAAAGTTTACTGGCGTGTAGGGAAAATTATGGGGATAGTTCTATAAATTTTTATGATAATGTTGCAGGTAAATCAGTGCTTTATGGGGATGAAACTTTGAATGCAAATTTGAACGGTGATAATCGAATGATGAGCTAGTTTAATCAGTAGGGAATATATATTTGTTTTTATAAAAAGAAGAACTAATCATAAAATGTAATGATACCTTATTAAGTTTTTACGTTAATATTTATTTCTGAAAGCTAAACTAAGAAAGAAATAATTTGACAAAAACAATTTAAATAAACTAAAGAAAAATATCACGATATTAAAATGCTAAATGCATAAAGAATTTAACAAATTGCATTCCGCTTGCAAGCACACAAATTTGAAACAGATTGAAACCACGTTTTTAAAAATATTCATCGTCCAAAAACAATATATATTACAATTTAATAATTTATTTTGGTTCACGGTTTTTTACTTTAATCTTCCTATAAATTCAACAATATTTTACAAATCAAATGTCCATATCTTATCGTATATACTTCAACTCGCTTGTTTTTTATGCTTATGATGATCAATGCCAGTTTTTTCTTGAATAGATTGTTTTGGTTCACACACTCCTAATAGGATTATCTCGGTTCAGCTGTATCTCAAACGTGTGTGCGTCCCTGTACATGTGCACGCGCGTATGTGGATATATGTGTGTTAAAAGAGAGAAAGAGAGATGCTCTTACGGAGCTCGCTCAATAGAAAAAGTCTCTCGCTCGCACTCACACTTTCGGCGATTATAAGTCTTTCGCCTTCTAGCGGCTCAACGTGGTACTAACATCCAGTAAGGAACCGAAAATCTGCGTTGCTTCTCCTTTACACACACACATACACTTACTCCCCCTTAATGCCTGCGCATATACATCCACGAAGCCTGTATAGGTACCCATGCGCACATACACACACACAGAGCCCGTGTGGCTCTCTATCGCCTCAGCATCTGCCTCAAAATGAAATCGTGTAAATATAATAACGCCCTGAGGGCCGAGAGGCGGCCGCCTTTGTAATTCACCGCAGGGGGGAAAATGACTTTTTTATTCGATTTCGTTTTCTGTATACAGACGCGGGCGTTCCTGCCCCGAAAAACAATCTGTCCACATTTTTCAGAAAGACCCATTGATTTTATCGCCGCTCTAATTTTTACGCCGAAAGTATCTATACACCCAGTCAAGCCGCAGCGATAAACCGCCTGCGTGCCGACAATATATATCTTTCCCCTCTCTCTCACTTTACGTGTATATATACAAGGCTTAACGTTCGACACGATATATTTTACGGAATCTTATCGGACGCACGTTTTCTTTCAGGCTGCAGAGCTCTCTCTCTCTCTCAGGGTTAAAGCCACTATACGAAGCGGCCGAGTGAAAGCCGTCCTTTTGACGTTTACGCAGTGTATTTATGCCTCCGATTTTACGCTCGTCATTAAAACATTGATAACCCTTTTTCTCTCTCCTTCCAGCCTCGTCGTTTTATAACGGGCCAATAAAACGCACACACAGACCGGAGAGAGACGATTACAGCTCGCCACGGGCCGGGGTAATTGAATATTATGCGTCTTCGTGGAGAGCGCCGAGAGCTCTTCCAATTATAATTAAGCGCTGACGCATGCGTGTTGGTTTTCGATAATTTTACACTCGAGCGACCGACTGATGTATTGAGATGTTGAAACATTGTGTGTACTGTGTCGCTCGGGACGTTTTGTCGGGGAGATAGAGTTTGGCCGATACGTGCAGCAGTGTGGAATGACCGAGAGGAGTGTGTATATATATGTATGCTTGAGATTGCTTTTTGTACTGGTGGTTGCTCCGGTGTATGCGTTTTGGAGCAGGCGGTTTTGGACTCGCTGGAATTGGATGAAATGAATTTTTTTTAATTTCAGGGTTTTTTTGGAATTGTTGTTAATGAGTTTTGAATAATTAATTTGGACGTTTTGTTAATTTACTGACGAGCGTCAGCTCCGAAAACTAGTTTTGCTTTGTCCACCAAAGCCCTTTTATTTCTGCAAGCGCTCAAACCCTACGCCAGCCGCAACATTTTTAATCAATCGATACTTGAAAAAGAAAAGCACGAGAGAAAACAATTCCACGATCGATCGCAGTTTTCCATTCAACTTTGCAATACTCCATCGAGATTAACGGATTAATCCAGCTTTCCCGACGAACAAAGGTCAATTATGCGATAAATCACTCGGAACGGATTATTAGCATAATTCGAATGAATAAATTCGAAGAGAGTCGCGTGCGCCGTCACGTCAGCAGATAAATCGCCCGTCCGCAATTCGCGTTATCTTTTCATCTATACTGGCCGTGCGTTCGATTTACCTAATGTCGGCAACAAGCTGCCTGCTGCGAGCCGCTGCACCTGCGAATTTGCTGCGCGATTCTCGCGGAGCCCGGAATTTTACGAGCCCTTTGTTCGCTTGGTTCTCGACGATGGCGAAGAAAACGGCGGTTTGCCTACTGGCCGAGGGTGCCGAGGAGATGGAAGCTATTGTGACAGTGGATATTTTGCGTCGTGCCGGGGTAATCTTTGGAACGATTGATAACATAACCTCTGTATACCGGCTTTTGCGTTTTTGCTCCGGAATGATAATGTATACGCTAGTTTGCGTGCGATTTTAATCGGGAAATTGTAGCAATGTACTGATTATAACGCGACTAACTATTATTACGCGATTATACTTTGGCATTGTGTGTTATTTGGTTTTGCGTAATTATAGACATTGACTATCAATCATAATCATTTGCAAAAGCTTATCTGTAAACAGGTAGATTTTACAATTTAATCGTTTATCAATTTCTGTTTAAGGTTTCTGTTACTGTTGCAAGTATCACAGACAAAGAGTGCATCAAATGCAGCCGTGATGTAAAGATTTGTGCTGATGCTAAAGTTGGTGATATAGAAGGTCAGAAGTATGATGCTGTAATTCTACCTGGTGGAGTTGGTTGGAAAAATTTAGCTGCAGTAAGCAGATTATTCAAGTTGTTATTTTATTGATACATGTTGTAGCTAATTACATCATACTATAATATTTTTTCTAGTCTGCAAAAGTTGGTGAAATATTAAAAGCTCAGGAATCTGAAAGTAGAGTTATTGCAGCTATTTGTGCTGCTCCTAATGTTTTGAAAGCACATGGAATAGCAAAAGGAAAGAAATTGACTTCATATCCATCAGTGAAAAATGATCTGGTTGATGAATACAGCTACATAGATGATGACATTGTTGTTACAGATGGTACCAATATTTTGTCTCTTTTAGAAAATAATCTTATTTTTTTTTTTCATTGACTTAATAATATTATTGCAGGTAATTTAATAACAAGCAAAGGTCCTGCTACTGCTTATGCTTTTGGATTGGCAATAGTTGAAAAATTGGTTGATAAACAAACTGCTCAGAAAGTTGCTGATGGCTTACTATACAAAGACTTCAAGTAATATTATATAAGGATAAATTATAATACATCTCTAAAAGATTATTTGGCTTTAATTACTTTTACAGTACATGTATAAATAATTATTATTAAGTATTTTCCTTATAAAAATGATCACAAATGTAATTTTACAAAAAATAAACGTGAAAATACAAAAATGTAGTTATTTAATATATATGTATAAGAATATCTACACATCTGTCGTTACACTTAAAACTTTTATTCAAAAAATAAAATTTAACACATTACTTGCAGGTTTGAGTTGTATGTTTCGTAACATACACAAATCTCTAGCAATTGCCTTACGACCCATAATCGTTTGAACATCGTATAATCTTAATAACAAGTCTGTAGTAAAAAATTCGGGTAGAGCCTTAAGTAAACTTGGCACCTAAAAAAGAAATAAAGAAAATGTTAAATTGAAAAATAATCAAATTTTTTGTTAATATTTGATATTACAAAATCGAGTTAAATTTACATCTTACCAGTGTTTGTGGCATTTTTTGAAGTACAACACGTGCTCTATCTTTTCCACATTGAACTGTCAACTGAAGGAATTCTAAAATAAAATGCGTATGCTGTGAAACTTCACCGTTTCTGCCCGCCAAAAAATTAAAATTCGTAAATAATCCATTTAATGCACTAAGTAAAGGTTCCCGAAGAACAATAGACTTTTGTCCATTTGTCGTTCCTTGAGCTTGAGGAGAACTTGAACTAAAAATGGGATTAGATTCATTAGATTCATTAAGTCGCAAAATCTTAGCTGCTGGCATCCCAATATCCATATCGTCAGCATCCATCTCCGCTCGGGCGCGTTTTCGATTGTTTACTTGCTTAGGATTATTATTATTATATTCTAAACTAGAAAATATACAATAAACACAAAGTTTTGCTAGGGCTGATGACTGCGGTTCAACCAGCTTCTTTCCTCTAAAAATAGAAAAAAATCGATTAATTAAATCATCATTAATTTTTAATATTCGTATTTTAACAATAAAAATGAACTTACTGCAATGAATTATATAAATATTGCGGCAAGACATGATTTATTAAATCTAATGTGCAATTTTCGATGTCAAGATGCAGAATTGCAAAAATTAAATCTAAAGAGCGATCCAGTTCTTCTTGGTACTGAATTTTGAGCAGTTCCTTTACTAAATTAGAAACAAACCACAATGGACCTCCAGTTTTTAATAAGGATTCAAGCGATTGCGTGGCTTGAATATTTATCCAGCCGCGTTGATAAATTCCTTGCCAAATTTGTTGTAATTGTTCCAGTATTGGGAATTTTGATATGAGACTGTGGGATACAGATAATACTTTTGTTTTCGATTGCGCTGGTAGACTGATTTCATATTGCATTTTTCGAATTATTTGGAACATCAAACTCGATCTGAAATGTATAATCATTATTTATTACGAACCTATAAAGAATTTTTTTATTTACACACTTCATAATTTTAACACAAAAGAGTTATATTCAAAATTTGACTAAAGTATTTTCAGTGAAAAATTCCTTTACTGTTTTACTTTTACTACAAAATTTAATAAAAAATAATGTTAATTAACAAATTCTTTATACCTTTCTTTAAAATTATCTTGCATCTCGTCACTGGCAATCGGAGTGAGAAACTCTCGCACCATGTTCATAGGTTTGAGCAGTGCATCTTGATGAGTTATACTCATGTAGGTGCACAGCCAAGCTGCCGCGCATACCGGCAGGCAACAGGAAGAAGCTCTAAGACCGTTGATAGCTCGTTTAACGTCAGCGGCACCAAGTGCTCCGCTCTCCCAGGCATAGAGCAGTTCTTTAGCGACGCCCATTGCCGATTGACAAGCGACATGCCACTTGATATTGCTGGATTTGAGGTCAGGATCGACTGAGTTGATTTGGCTTAGAAGCACGTCGACCTTTGTCGGGTCAATGTTTTGGAGCATTTTGTATGGGGACTTGGGCTTGTCCTTCAGTGGCATGCACTCGCGCACCCACTGCTCAAAAAAGGAGTCACCACCCTCTTCTAGGACAATCTGAAAAATGCGCAAAATAATTGTAATTCAGAATTTTAATTCAAAATACTGGTTTGTAGTATAACGTTAACAATTACAATTCAGTACTTACATCAGGGCCATATGTCTGTACAATTGAACACAACATGAGAAATGAAATTTCAAATAATAGAGCACGAGTTGTCGCCGTTTTACCGGGTACTTCACTAATCTGTTTACTACATTCGTTACACTTAATTAATCGTGAAACAAATATCTTCATTTTTCCCTCTACAGTTGCCACTGATAGCATCAACTCAAAACTATTTCCTGTTAATACTTGACAGAGCATACTTAATAAAGCATCTTGAATTTTAGTATACTCTGCATTCAAGGTTTTTAAAAATCCAGCTAGAGTTGGTTCTGCCCGAATAATGACAGTTCTAATCGATGAACTGGTATTTGGGTTATCGAATTTTTGCAAAGAAGTAAGTAAACCATCCCTGCAATATAAAGATATTTTATTTAATATTAAATTTTAAACGTTCCTAAAATGTAGAAAGATTTAAATAAAATACTAAAGAAATTTACCTTCTACTACTTATTTGTTTTGCTTGTTTTTCTGTAACTAAATTTACTTTTTGTAATTCATTTAATAAGAATTCAACACTATTCCCAGCACAAATAATATCCATTTTATCTAAAAGTGGAGTGTATCGAAGTAACAGCTCAAAGGCATCCAATACATCTTGAGAATACTCAAAACTCTCATTTTCTCCTAAAATAAACAATAATTATATTAGTACACAATTCAGATCAAAATATAAAATAAAATAAAATGAAAAATATTAACAAACCATTTAATGTACTTGCATGAAGTTCCTTCAAAATTTGTGGTAATTTTAAAACTGTAAAACCTCCCCAATGAGATTCCTTGAAGGTACCAGTCACATCATGCAAACACATCATACATGCTCTAATCACTTCACAATACAGTCTTGCATTAGAGTAATTTTTTAGTCTTTGAATCATGTGTAATTGACTAATGTAAGTAGATGTTTCAGTACTTGGATTAACTAAATTTTGAACTGCTAATAGAGGTTGCAAACAATAAGTTATAGGTTCTGCATCAATTTTTACAAACTTTGATGCTACATTTTCTATTTCTAAATTACATAATTTTCTAAGAGAATCTTCTATTGGTATCGAACATTTGACATTGCTTTTTTGTAGCTCCTTTTCAATCTCACGACATTTTTTTACAATGTTCACGTATAAATCTGTAAATAAATCCATTGAAAGATGTTTAATTATAATCTGCATTAATTCTATTAAGTATATTTAATAAGTAAAATGTTTTTAATCAATTTATGTTTTCACTAATGAAAATTCAAACAATAAGTAAATTTAAAACTTTTATTACTTTTTCTTACCTTTATTGTCTTGCTTGTCATGTTTAGCCAAGTACAACATAGCACAAATAAAATCAGAAGCTAAAAGTTCTTTTAGAAGATGTGCTGGCTTATCCATTAACTCAAAGGGTTGTGGAGCTAATGGATTGCCTTGAGGTGCCTTGGTTAAGGCATAATGATAACATTGTAGTAACCAATGAACAATTGAAAGACATGCTTCTGCTAGAAGGTCCTCTTCTGGCTTTCCTCGACAAGTAATACCAACATGTATTACTTCTAAAAATTCTAATAGACTTACAATACAATGTGGTTTATGAAAAGCATCATATTTGCTAATCCTTTGAAGCACAGCAGCGTAAGATACCAACTAGAAGGAATTAAACTTTGTATTAAACTTATTTTAAATCTCATTAATTTAAATTGATAAAACATACCTGTGAACAAAGGGAATGCTTTAAATAAGATAGCACTAATTCATTAGGTCCTGCACCTACTAAAGCTTGCTGCAATATGCAGTCGGCTAAATTGTGAACATCACCACTTACTCCACGAGGAAGAATCTAAATGAAAATAGTTTGAAAAATTAATCACTTATGCTATTTACTAACAAATGTAAATCTGTAATTATTTTTATATAATTTTTTTGTAGACTTACAGTTTTTATATTGATACCCCATTGAAGATCACTCCACCTTTCCCGCCAAGCTCTAAGCAACAGAGCTTTCAAGCTGCTAGTTTTACTTGTTACTTTACTTTCCATTGCTGAACTAAGCAAATTGCACATACTTTAGTAATTTACCAGGAAAGAGCTAGTTAAAAAATTAAATAAATTAAATAAAAGAGTAATTGTCATCCACTCCACATATTGCTTTTGATATGTGTTACGTTACTCCAAATAAATTTCTAATTTATTTTTAATTTGAAACCTCTTAAATTTTATATTCAGACATATCTTATTGTAAGAATACTTCTTTTAAATTTTTCGTATGAAATATATATTTCGTCAGCGATACATTTTTTACGTAGATATCAGTTTTCTATATATCTAGGTTATGTACTCGTAGACATTCCATTTGCTATTAACAACACTCTTAATGTATATCCTTATTAGATACACATAAATACGTTAAATGTTCTCGTCCGTGCTTTTACTTCAAAAGAAGTTTGTTTTCAATTCAGAATAGTTTTAACTCACAAATTTTATATCTTTCACTGTTACGTTCCTCTCCTTTCCATTTACTGATTGAAACTTTAACAAGTTTTTCTTAAATAAAAAATTATCTATGCTCGTACTATTAGATGTTGCACTAAATGTATCGTTCTGATCAAAATTTAATTTGCAAACTGTCAAAATTCGATGATAAACGTCGTGCAAAATAAACTACACGTCTACTTTTGGAAGACACTCGCCGCAAACAACATCCACCATACTGAAAACGTGAAAACCACGGTCGTATACCACGGTCTTATATACTGTTATGCTCCCAGCCGTGGATCACGAACTAAGCCGTTGGTAGATAGAGCTCCAACTCGCTGTGACGTCTCGTTGGTCCGTGGCTCGGAGTAGAATAGCGGAACGTGGGACGTAGCTCGATGAAGCGTT
>JAPYZA010008019.1:0-15351 GCA_030522685.1 Eupelmus azureus | reverse complement strand
GCCACCGCATCCGCAACCACCTCGAGAAGAAGCTCCGACAGAAAAGCGAAGCGCGGCCTGGTCTTCGCCGACGGCTCGATAATCAGCGATTCATACATCCAACAACAACAACCAGCAAGCCAGCAACTAGACGCTTTCGGCGCTGACCTGTTCGGCGGTGGCCTGGCCAGCTTCGGCCTCAACCAGCTGCGGCTCAAGCAGCAGGAGCCCAAGCAGGACGAGCGCGAGCCAGCCGAGGATGAGGTCAGACGGGTGATGAACGTCTGCGACGGATGCGCCGACGAGCCCTTCGAGAAGGCCCTCGTCATGGCCTGGCGCAACGTGCCCAAAAAGCTCTACTCGGGCGCACTCCACGTGCCCGCTCACCAGGCTTGCAAGGCCTTCTGAGCTGCGACTTAGTCGCCCGTTTCATTAAACTTTCCTCTTAAGCTAACGTCGCGGATTAACAGTTTGTCGATCGCGTCGCTTTCTTATACTACTTTCATAGGAGAAATGATTATTAGCTCGTGATTGCCCGTAAGCTGGACGAAAAGTACGAGGGTTTTTGATTTTGACAAGCGTGCGACTCAGAGAAAACCCGCGCTTTTTGCCATATAAGACATTTTTTCAGTTTAACTGTAATTACACAAATAGACAATTAATTTACAGCTACACGCGAGTCTGAGATTCACGGAGGACGGACCTTCGGGGCAAAGTTTATAGAAGCATTAGTAGTTTTGAAAATTTTTACTTTTTTAATACTTGTTTTTTTAGCACTTAATTTAGAAATGATGTTTAAAAATTGCAAAAAAATTTTTCACGTTTTCTCTTTTGTATGAATTTTTTGAAACATACTTATGTAAGATATTTACTATTTTTTTGCACTTCTCAAATTAATTTTGTTAATCTTATTCACAAACGTACTTAAATTATTTTAATCCGTAGTTATGCATTTGCTATCTATACAAAAACAATATTGCCCGTATCTCACTCATAATTGAAAATGTTCAAAATGCCATAAAATAGCGAAACACGTTCAACGTCTCGCTCGAGAACATAATTACCGTTTAGTAAAACCACTGCTTAGTAAAAAGAATGTATACACAACGCACGCGCGCGTATAAATGTACACATATACATATACATACAGACGTTCGCACTCACGCACACCTTCACGCACTCATACACACGTGAATGTGAATGTTAATTTATTTATTATGTCACAAAGTCTGTACGCGGATGAGCTGCCGCATTTGAACGGCTATCTTAGCGTATTTCCAAACAAGCGTTTCATACGTGCCTTGTATAAGTATGATTGTATAGATTTGATTATACGGTGACAAGTTAATATAATAATACTCATTGTAGATAAATCTTCTATGTACATTTTTTGTAATTTAAATTTGCAACTTAATTTTAATAAACGTTATTGTACATTTAAATACCTCAAGATTTGCGTGACTTTCGAGAATTATTCAGAAATCCTAAAAGTCCTGATGGCAATCGGAGAGACAAATGGAAAAAAAAAATTTTTTTGCTTCACTTACCTTACTTTTGTGTATGTGTTGGTGCTGGAATTCACTATCAAATTCTGGCTCACTGAAGTAACTTTGATCCTCCCAGTGAGCCGGCAGCACAGGACCGCCCGGAATGCCGAGGTTTCCTGGCATTCCAGCGACTCCGTCGCTCTCAAATAGCCGAAGCACACTGCGATCTCTGATATCTCTTAGATGCGACCTGCAAGCACAATGATAAACCCTTTCAATTGTCTTTATTTTTAAATTATTTTTGAAGAAATTTCTTTAAGCTTAGATTTATTGGACACATTAAGACACTGAATCATATCTTTTATTTCATAATAATAAAAATATTATACGTCAAAATGAAGATTTTTTGTACATTCGTATATAAGCGCTAGATGCGTCAAAAGGCTTTAATTATTATAAGAAAATTTATTCTTGAATAATTAATTGAAATCAGTTATAAACAAATTCAAAGAGATACATTTATTTTTTTTAACCAATTTTAAAGGGAATTATTCATATTTATATTTATTATATTTACATAAATTATCCTTATTTTTTCTTTTTTACCTCTAATTTTTATCTTCATTCTAAATGTGTTGTGAATTATGAAAAATACGTCAGAAATAAGATAATAAAAATATAGGATTGCTATACTTTTATCAAAAAAGTGCTTGTACAAAAATTTTTTTTATCATTGTAAAATTAAATTTATAATTATAAGACTAACCTCAAATCCTCAAGTTCATAAAACATGTCCTTGTTGCTGTCATGGATATAAATTTTAACGTGAGGGCTGTCTAAGTACTCCATGGTAAGCTGCTTTGGAAAGCTTCTGACAAAAAGAGCTTTGACTGTGTCAATGCTGGTTATTTCATTTGGTAGCAAAGCTCTTTTTGTTTCATTTCTGTACTGTAGAAATACTAGACCTGAAAAAATAAGTTGACATTAAAAATAATTAATTATCTACCTATGCACCATAATGAAACATTTTTTCTCACGTTTTTCGTCAATTTTCTGTAGATATTCACAAGCGGTTTCAGTAAAATAGCAAACTAAAGTATTTAAAATAATATGAATGTTTACTTTATCTAATTTAATGAAAACATAGTCACCGCATTCTCGATTTTTAAAACTTTTATCATTTTGAACTAGAAATATAAATAGAACAATGATACAAGTATCTTACCTAACGGTCGCTCCAGGGTTTTACTTGGGGTCCGAACAACCGGTAAGCTGCTTCGTTGCTTACCGCCTCGACGGAACCCAGTACTTGAGGTCTCCACTTCGGACATGATCCCTGGATCATCGTCGAAGAGCATCGCCGAATGGCTGGGTGGCGGATACCCTCGTGGAAGAGGCGACTGAAAATTGAACACAACTTTTTTAATCTCTGGATAATAACTTATGGTAGGTGAGTGGCAAAAATAATCCACATCTATCTTAGTATATTTGATTCTTTAATAAAAACGTTTATCAAGTTAAAAAAATACATAATTTAAGAAAAAAATAGTTTTTTTTTTAAATAAACTTAGTAATTTAAAGCTTTTATATATATATTTTTTATATTTTATTTTACAAAAAGTTATCATCAATCTCTTTAAGCTAAAAGATGCAACACCCTTTATAAATATTTACTATTAGTACTCGGCAACACAGAATTATAGGTGCATTATTTAATTTGTCATGTTTTCTTAAATAAAAGCATATATGTTTAAAATGATATCTTATTTTTTGCTTCTTAATAGCCATAAAGCGCAAAGAGTCATAAATAAAGAAGGGTATATCGATCAATGAATTCCCTTGAGTTCTTTTTATATCCATAAATTTTAATTTAAACTCTTATTGTGGAATATTTTTCCCACTCGTCCTGTACTTATTATATAGAGATACTATAAAAAAGTAATAACCAAAATTAGGAAATAAAAAATTTACAAGTTATAAGGTAACTATGTCAGTATTTATATAGGATCAATACTTTTTGGAACTTTTGTACAAAGTTTTAATTGAAATAACGAAATAAAACTTATGAATTTACTTCTAAAGAAATATAGAGGTAGATTCATACACTTAAATAATATACATAAGAATAAACAATTTTAACTAATGTTCCATGAAACGTCGGCATCTTAATTGACTTCATATGGTAGCAACCCGAAAAGTATTCAAAATGAACAAGATTCACCGTGAAAGCTTCAAATTCAAACTATCCTAGTTTTATTTATACGCACTTTTTTAAAATGTTTGTACGATTATTACTAATATTCTAAATCTAATTGTAAATTCGATATCACAGCGATTTTACTGATCGTTAAATAACCTGTTGTCAATATCTATGTCCATCTTATGTATTATTACTTTAAACTAGCTTACTTTTCTACGATGAAAGGTTGACAAATAATTATGAATTTTGTGTTAATACTTTTTTGTACATATATTTAATGCAACTATTTATAATATTTATTTTCTATAAAATTTAAGAACGATTCTGCAATATTTTAATGAAAATTAACGCTAGTAAATTAATGGTAAAACGAATATTTCAAAACAGTCATTTATAAGGTATAGTATTAGCATGCAAAATAATTTGCCATAAAATATCTTACAAATAGAAAAATGAAAACAAAAAATTACCTTTCTTTGGCGAGACTTGGTCCCCATCTGTTAGCAAAAGACAATGAAAATACATGTAAACAATGGCAAAAGAATAAAATATTAAAAAAAACTATTAATTAGAATTATTTCACCTATAAGTCATAAATAATGCAGCAAAAAGTGATTTTTTAGATAAATATTATCTTTTAAACTAAACACAGATAAAATACATACTTTGAAACGTAGACATTTTCGATTTAGTTTAAAAACAAAATTTATAAATTGAAGAAAACGAAACGATTCAAAGTAATGATAATAATTTCCTACTTTCAAATTATTATTTTTAGTATATTATTTGCATATATTTAAAAGAATTACTATGCAAAGGTATAATTCTAATAAATATAAGCATTTATATTACTCAAACAAAATAATTTACTTAAAATTTCAAATGATTTTAAGTATTATTCTTGAAAACTTATGACTTTCAATGTATATATACAATGTTTATGTTTACAAAAAACTATGTTTGTGTCCATAAATTTAAAATTATATACACGCATTTCCTGAGTTATTAGTACCGAATAGGAAAGCATGCACATTGTATGATAAAAAACGAAAAAACGTAAACTTTTAAAGGAAGCGCGTTTTAAAGCCAAATCGATTTCACCACTCAAACGAGTCATGCTGCAGAATAAAAAGTGATTTTACTACTAATAATTATTACATTTTCCGCATCTGTAAAATATTTAAGATAAGCAATATTTTTTAAAAAATGTATAGTTTAAAGCAGCTAATATGAATAATATGAATAGAAGCATTAAATACTCGTGATGCAATATACTAAAATAAATTTTAGGACAAAATCGATTTGGTAGTATTGTAATTTTTACATTTTAGGAAGAACTGAGAAACAGAAAAAAGTTTAACATTAATGTAGAGAAAAGGTACTAAAATTTTTAAAATAAACATCAAACGGTTAAAGAACTCGCATTTACAGTCGCTATAGTTTTGCTTTCTCAAAGAGTTATTAAATTTAAGTTACAGAATAATTTTAATTTAATAAATTCGCTTGTTGTTCTGTACATACTTCTTACTTTTTCCTCCATTAGAATATAAAAAATATGTTTTGTCATGTACTGTATTTATTATTATACACAAGAACCTAAATACATAGCCGTCACTTAAAATGTTACTTGAAATGGTACACAGCTGCATCACGCTGTCCCAAACCATCAAGGGGCCCTGTGGGGGTACTTAATAATTTTGTTTAAAAAAATTATTCAGTCACGTTAAAAGTGTTTCAAATTCATTACATAATTCTTTTAACTAACAAAGAGAAGTCCCTATTTTCGGGACACCAATTTTAATGAAACTTTGAGGTCTTACCATGACGGTTTTTAAAGGCGAAACTTGTAGTTTCATATTATAAATTAAGTTATCTTGTAAATTTCATCGATAACAAGCGATTCTTTGTATTTTGTTGTAATCTATAAATACAAGAGTACTTCTCACATTTTCAGTTGAATCTTAAATATATTTACTTGTTTGAAGATGATAATTTTCCCATTAAAGTCTATGTTAAATTTTTTATTTTCTTTATTTTTTTCTTTTTGTTTTTTCTGGTTTTATTTGTTTTTTTTTTTTTTTTTCTTTTTTTTTTTTTTTTTTTTTGAAATATGCATTAGTTCATGATTATTTTATTCCTTATATTAACAACATTTTCTTTATGGTTATTACAGGCAAAAACGAATAATTACAGCAACAGTAGTTTATCAAACAGGAAACAAGTTTTAAGAATACATATAGCTTTTATAGGCCTATAAAAAATTTATCTTTTTAAAGTAGTTTTACTATCGCTTAATTTTTAGATCTGTTCCTGTTCCTTTTTGGATAAACCTTATTGAGAAGCAATCACGAACCAATCATTATCCAATATGATCCACTTAACTCTAAATATAAGTATAAGCGATACAAACATTTTTCTCTGAATTCTATTTCATGTTTATTAAAAAAAAGAATTTAATTAATTGTAAAGAAAACATTATTAAATAAATCGAAATAAAAATTATATTTTATTTCTGATTCTTATTTGAAAAAGCAAAAAATCATAAATATGATTTGAATATAAGAGAATTATTTGAATATAGAGCTATCTACCTAAAACATTTATCTCAATTTAGTTTATGTTGAAAAGTCTTGTGTACAAATAAAAAAAATCAATAAATGAAATAGTTCAGATATTGAATAAAATAGATAAAACAGAAAATTGTAAATAAGAATCACGAAATAAACTTTGTACATATATAAATATCAGAGTTAAATCATCTACAGATTTAAAATTGAAAAGAATCAACTATGGATATATTTCAATCAAATTTTGATATTCGTATTTAGAATTTTTCCAAGTGAAAAAGATGGCCAAGTAAAAAAATTCAAGTCAGAAAGTTTAGCAAGAAAAAGAAAGTTTTAAATATATTGAAAACTAATTACACAATAATTCATTACATAAATAAAGAATTCAGAGTATTATATTGAGGGTCTGGAAACTAGAAGGACACATAGACCGAATCGGGCGCATAAGTATTATCCAACTCGATCAATTTTTAAAGGTGCTCAAATCTTTATTTTAATTATTGGAATAAGGAGAGTATATTATTCCACAAGTTTGTTGTTTGGTACCATATCCATATTTTTGTTTGTTTTTAAGTTATAATAAAAAAACACGAATTTCGTCAGTACTTTATTCACTTCAACTCTTAATCATATTTTTTTTATTGAATATATAGCTTTGAAATTTTTTTTACAAATTCTTCCGCGAATTTTAGTCTAAGTAAGAATTCTTAAAACTATTATATTTTCAAATGTCGAATTAAGATATCAAACAAAGAAATCGCGAGTCTTTGTCTTTGAAGACAAAAGTTGTGTGACGAACTTTTCGCAATCGCAATTCTGACTACATAATATTAAAGTATAATAGTTTAAGAAGTTTTTTGTAAAGTTTCAGATCTCTAACTAACGCAGTCGATAAGTGTCAGCATTTTTTATTTATATTTAGAGCTCGCAACGTGCGCGCTTGCCCGCGAACCCCACATTGTCATAGCAGGGGGCGCAATCTTTGCACTATAAATAAAAACAAAAAATGCTGACACTTATCGACTGCATTAGTTAGAGTTCTGAAACTTTATAAAAAACTTCTTAAACTATTATATTTTAATACTATGTAGTCAGAATTGCAAATTTTGAAAAGTTCGTCAAACAACTTTTGTGTTCAAAGACAAAGACTTGCGATTTCTTTCTTTGATATCTTCGACATTTGAAAATATAATAGTTTTAAGAATTCTTACTTAGACGAAAATTCGCGGAAGAATGTGTAGAATACTTACGTAAATAATTTTCAAAGTTATATATTCAATAGAAAAAATATGACTACGAGTTGAAGTGAATAAAGCATTGAAAAAAATGTACTGACGAAATTCGTGTTTTTTGTTTATAATTTAAAAACAAACAAAAATTTTGATATGACACCAACACAAAAAAGTTGTGAAATAATATATTCCCCTTATTCCAATAATTAAAATGAAGATTTAAGCACCTTTAAAATTTGATCGAGTTGGATAATACTTATGCGCCCGATTCAGTCTATGTGCCCTTTTAGTTTCCTGACCCTCAATTGTTGATAGTTATTTTTTCAAAAATTTATTGTAACCAATATGGAGAGAAAGGTAATATCGATTGTTTCAGAATATAGAATGTGAATATAGTATAAAACAACATTTTATAAAAGGTTACATACAATAAAATAAAAATTTTTATTTTAGAGAATTAAATATTGAAAAACCAGCAACTCTCTATGATGATAATTTTGAGAGACCAGCTAAAAATTACAATAAAATAATATTTTAAACCTTCGTAAATTTTGTTTTTCATATATTTACTTTATTAATAATCACCAGTCTATTTAAAAAAGTGTATTATTCACGTATGTCTCGATACAAAGGCTGAACTCAGCTTCTCACTTATGAATCGCACTGTATTATTTAATACAATGTGCACAAAGTGAGATTTAGCATATGTTTTTTCATTTGAGTATACACGAAATCGTGCTTTTCGCACAAAATATAAATATAGTACATTTTAATACTAGTACGAGAAAGTGATTTTAGCTTTGAGTAAACGTTTGCGCCCAAACAAAGCGCAATAAATTATTACATATTTATTGGAAAATTGACATAAAATTTTTTAAGAGGAGTGAAATACTAAATTATGGTATAAAGTAAGCTATTACTTATAAAAAAGTGAAATGGGGAAAGATCGTTGCTATCAGCTAATTTCTTATTTTAAATTTCTTGTTATTTAATTTAATACAGTTTACTTGCAACTTAGATGTACATAATTACACTCATTGTTAGAGCTAAGAAGTTTATGCCAATTGAACTAGATTGCATTAAAAATGTTGTCAATATTTCTATAAAACGCCAAGCTCTCCAGCCTACAGGTGCATATAAATTTACAAGAAACAAGCAATGATGTCCGCACATAGTTGTAGCTATAACTTTAATTTGCTCTATTCAGTATTCACTTTGAGAAAGCAAGGATAAGCCATATAAACAATAATTATCTACAAGAAACACCAATCGCTATTTGCCTCACCTCGAGATCCATGGTGGTATGCCGGGAAGATGGTCCGTACTGTGAGTGGGGCGGCGGTAGGTGCCGGGGATGCAGCGGGTGGATCGGCTGACCCGAGGCGGCGGCCACCGTGTTGAACTGCTGGTGATGCAGCAACGCGGACGGCTGATGATCGCCGCTGAGGGTGTGCCTGCGGGGCTCGTCGCGCGAGCGACCTGCCCCGACGCCGCTGCTACGACCCTGGGCCAAGGTGGCCCCGCCGCCGATTCCGACGCCGACGCCCCCGATGCGCCTGCCAGGGTGATCGTTCGCCCCCTCACCCTCCGCCTTTCCTGTGCCACCTGGAACAAGTTCAATTGTTTGCTTGTTAATTACAAAGCTCGGGCTAATTTGTTTGTGATTAACGAACGTAACGTTTTACATCGTAAATATCTCTATTAAAGTTTTATAATGCTTGACATATTTGAATAGTGGATAATGTATTACTTGCTAATTGAACAGATAATTGGATACAATTTTTTTTAAATATTCCGTAAACTGTATTCGTGATTTTTCAAATGTAGTTCATATTGATTCGGTACTGTATATGAAATAACTACTTTCATGTATTTTTGATTTATGTAGATTCTGCTGTTTACATTGGTGTCTCTAATCAACACTAATAAAATGCACTTTTTAGTCATACAATAAAAATACACGTAAAAAGTACCAAATCTTTTTATACCACCCCTGGTAGAAATTTCCCCAATAAAATTGGCCAAGTCTTTAAGACTAGGCTAGTGGATGTCTAATCCTTCACAGTTGGCCATCCGCTGGCCAAAAAATGAGCAACATTTCTACCAGGGATTCTAACCTCAAAATCATTTTTTGGTTTTCTTAGTATAAAATGTAGTTCGACACTTTCGTGTAAGTTGATTATTTATTTCTCAAGACTTTTTAAACGCCTCACGAGATAAATAATAAACTTTCACCATGTTGAAAATGTACTATCATCGAATTCAATTTTCTTTCTGATTGTACTCAGTTATTATCGGCAAAGTAGGTATATTCAGTTGTTACGACCCTGGTGGAAATTTTACCATTTCAGATCATGAAATAGGTATTTTTTTTTGTAATTTTCTACCTTACAAACCATTAAGTGGCTATTAAATAGAAGCATTTCTACCAGGGCAACTGTGTACTAAAATATGGAACAGTTAGAATTAGTACAGATCTTAAAGAGCTTATTAAAATGAAACACGGGTGGTCGATTTCTTTTTAAAATATTACAAAAATCTTCTGAAACCTCTGTATAGAGCATTATTTTATTAAATCATAATTCAAGGACAATAATTATTAATCTTTTGAAATCTATTGATAAAACGATTTATTATAATAGTTTTATAGTTCACAAATTCCTTGACTAAAATTACAAGATACCTATAAAAATAATTTTTTTTTATAGAATGATTGAAAAACCTTCTGAGTGACGTAAATATCTAAAAATCGTAGTTCATAAATAAAACAATGTTGCAATATCTTTTGGTCGTTTTTATATGAATACTTTTAAAATTGGACTGTACTTTTAGTGTTATTAGTATTGATATTTGAAAATAAACTTTGATAATAAAAAGAGGCTAATCGAGCAGTATGAGGCTGCTAGAGTAAATTGAAAATTTTTATTATTAAACTTTTCATTCTTCTTTAAGGGCTTTTTGAGTGGGCTATTATACTATCGTAAATGCCCTAGAAGAAAAATAAAGAATTTAAAAAGCTTTAGAAGAAGATTAAAAAATTTAATAACAATAATTTGCAATTTACTCAATTAGCCCCATTCTACGTTAATTTAGTTATGTTTTTAATAAAACAATCGTAATTTGAAATAAATAAAATGGCAAAAAAAATTTCTTATAATTTTATTTATGATTTACTTACGCTTATTTAAAGATTTTGACAATTGTAAAATTTCGATGTAAAAGGAAACTTTCCAAATATGTAAAAGTCATAACAATTTCTTTTAAGATATTAAGATGTTATTTAGGATTAACGAGAAACCTCAAAACTTCGATGTCATGCTTTACTACGAATGGTGATGGAAAAATTTAAGTCCATATGATATATTGTTCCAATCCAATTTTATTCTAACGGGAATTGAAATGTCATGAAAATATTTATATTTTATTCCGACGTGAACTGGAATAGAGTAGATCAAAATATATAAATCAAAATAATTAAAACGAATTGAGAGTTTCATTTATAATAAATAACATTATAATAAATAATATTTTTTAATTTGCCTTAACTTTATAGTTTTTATTTAAAATAACTGAAATATTTCAATTTATTCCAAAAAATTCAAATCCATAAGAATTATTAGTATACATAACATGAAGATATGATAGATTTTATTGTGATTTAAGTAAAAAGAAACCAAAATTAATTTTGAATTTATTAAAACTTCCAAGACTGAAATAAAATAGAAGTATTTTTATATTTGATTCGAATACAAACATTTATTTCAGAGTTGTAACCATATTGATAATGCAGATTGCCTTATAAAATGAACTTGATAGGAGTTTATTGAGTTGTAAGATATTTAGAATAGGAATAAATATAAATGCGCTGACTTGCTCAAATGACATCATATTACCAAGCTTTTTTATTTACGATTGTCTCCTGATAAATGAGTCAATTTATGTTCCAGAGCCAATTTTAATTTGGACTTTATTGTAGTTAACCATCTAGTAGGTGATATTAAATTCTTTATCGATTTCTTTTATCGAAAATATGCGAACTTCAATTTTTATATTTTACTTTCAATTTTCAGAAAATTTCTCATTAATTTGTTGTTTTAATGAAGAATGATAAGTATCATCAAGAGATTTTTGTTAAATTGAAAATTGAATAAAAAAATGCGTTGTGCAAATTTGTCACTTATTGAATATATCATTTCAAGAAAGAGTACATGTATATAAAAAATGGAAAGTAAGTTTTTTATGATTACTTATATTTTATTTTCACAAAATTACATTTTTTAATTTTATGTCATTAAATTTAGATATTAAAACTTAAGTAAAAAGACAAAAATTTATAATTATTAAATTATATAAAATATAAAAATAGTAAATTGCATTTATTTAAATCATTATTTAACGCCCCATTGGTAAGTAAGAACTACCTTCGACTTACATTTCCCTCCCCCCAAAGATATGGCGTAGCTTTTCGCCATATCACTCCATTCCTTACATTAACCGCGTAGTTTATGGACGATTTCTTACATTTATCCTTTGTTTCGTAGATATTAATTATTATCGATCAAATAAATTTGTTACTTCTTAAAAAAGTGTTCTGTACATTTTTATTTATAGAATCATATAGCTTTATGCGGGAAAACTTTTTAAATAAGAATTATCGATACTATAGATAGAAAATTAAAAATCTGCTTTATTTGAACTTTCGACGAAATGTATGCATAAAAGTTTAGTTTTGTACTTGTACAGAAACAATTTAGTGTGTATAAATATTTAACAAATAAATAAATAAAAATATCAAAAGGAAAAGAATTTAAATTTGATACTTATTGTGTTTGAATGTGGAAATTCGATCTCAAGTTATAAAGCTATAACAGTTGAAGGAAGTGATAAAAAAAAATAAAATAATTTAATAATCTATTGTGTATTTGGAAATTTTATGCTCTATGTTTAAAGTAACAAGTCTGGAATTAAAATTTGCTTCGTTTACTACCTATTGTTTTTTTGTTTTTTTTATGAACATTTTTTCGGGATAATTCTAAACAAAGAATGCATAAAACACTTTTTAGTTTAAATAAGTTTATTTGTAGTTGAATTAGCAATATCAATAGAACAAAGACTTACAAAATTAATTTTTCGAAATATTTATTTCGGTTTGGATTTAATATTTTTATTTCAAATTTACGTTCATGCAGTTTAAATTAGTCTTACGAGGGTAACAACCGCATCTACGAAATTTAAGTTACTGAGAATCTTTCGTACATATAGAGAAGAAAACTATCCAGGATGAAATTTATCTTAACTCTTTTAAAGGTCAGTCTAATAGAATTCTGCGCTATGATTTATTAGAGAATAGGCTGGACAGATTCGTAAAGACTTGCAATAATTTTATCGACTAAATAATAACTTTCTTTTATTAATTATGTTAATAGTAAATAGCTATAATATCGTGTAGATTTCATAGATTACTCAAAACTACCAAATAACAAATTGCTTTACTAATGTTTAAACAAAAACGTGAGCTTTAAGTTAAAAGAAACAATGTAATTAATCGGGTTTAATCGAGACAACATTTCGATTAAAAGAAGGAATCAACACAATAGACAGACAAACAGAGACAAAGAGTGTAAAATAATGTAAAGAATAAGTAAGGGAGAAAGAGAGAGAGAGGGCGAGAGGGAGAGATGCAGACGAATAGACAGATAGGCAGACGGGTGGGCGGGAAGAGAGAAAGAGAGACAGCCAAGCGGCAGCGGCAGCAGACAGGCAAAGCAAGCGAGATAGAGAAATACTGGCAGACAGAGAGAGAGAGAGAGAACAAGAGAATAAGCGCGAGAGAGAGAAAGCAACAGCCTATTCACTACTTACATCTCGTACTCTAGGGATTTGTCAGAAAGCGTTTCCGTAAAACTGTTAAAAGTCCGTAAATCACTTTTTCGGCGCTGCGAGCCGAATTCGCAAAAAGCGTCGCCAGATAAGAGAAACGAGTAGCGGCGCAGCAGCAGCAGTCTGAAATTTTCTCAAAAACACTCCCTAGCCGCTCTACAAGTCCACTCGCCGTTACGTCCTTGCGAGCTCGCGAGAAGCTTGCGAGATGCACGCATGCAGCCGGATGACGAGACGGGAGCCTGATGTATACTACTTACTCGCAGAGCCGTTCTTACTATTAATCAATACAGACAGATCAAAGTTCGCACAGCCGGAGCCGCCAAGCCGAAAATCCGAGCGTACACTTGCAGGCTAGGCGTACTTGTGCCGGGGCGAAAAAAATCATTTGCCACTAGGATGTGCCGCGGCGCGCGGCTTGCGTGCGTGCGCTTTTACAATCAATATTAGTTGTCCTGTAAACCGCAGCGCGTCGCAGCCGATCGATGTCAACGACGAGTTGTCTAGTTGTCGACTGGCCGGACGCCGAGTATAGTCACGCACAACACGGCTCTCATCCGCAGGCCATGCATCGGGAGCATTTCAGCACTTCTACCTCTGTGTGTAGTCAGACGCGCCGCGGCCGCGGGACGACACCCACGACGCTCTTTCTTCGGCTCTCGCGGCCCGTCGCATAGCCAACTGACGGGCGAACGGATTAATCCTGATGCGGCGCTGGGGTTGAATTACTTTGCGAGCACTGCCGGGCCTAACTTCACTGATAATTGCGGCTCATCAGGGTGTGGCTAAAGGCGCCGAGTATTGCGATTCTCTCTCTATCTCTCTCGGTTGCCGCCACTGCTGCTGCTGCTGCTGCTCCAGTGTTGATAGACCCCATGGAGGTAGAAGCACAAGGGCGAGGTTCATTTCAAAAGATTTCCTCTTGGTTCGACCAGCGCCCGCCAGAGGCATCGCACACGGCAATAACCTCTCCAATCTCCCAAGGAGCGTGGAGACCCCCCAGCCACCCGATATATCGCACGATAAACTCCCGAGTTTTCGGAGACTGCGTCTGCGTGAGCTTCGGCTGATTTGTCTCGCCATCTGACTGTCCTCGCTGCACTCAAGCTGCGCCGTCCGCCGCTTCCCTACGTTATCGACTGTAGTTTAAACGCGAGCTTAAGCTACTGCGCGCCTCGTGTAGTTATAAAGTAGAGCGCAGCTTTAATTCACCGTTCATCCGTTAAATCAGTGCATTAAAATGGATCCTTACAAATTTTGATGTATGAAAGACATTTTAAAAGAAATTATTATTAATTTTCTGATACGTTGAACAATATTTTGAAAATTGCACTCGTCATGTAAAACTATATTGTATTGTTAGATAAACTAGTATTTTTATACCATTGAACAACTAAACAAATAGGGTATTAAAAAGGAAACAAAGCCTTTTTTTGTATTAAGAAATTTCGATACGACACATACAGTAGGCTAAAATGTAGATGTAGTAAATGAGGAAATTAACCCGACATCTTTGGTTTTTTAATTTTACGTCTTACAATTAAGAAAAATAAAAATAAATGTTATAAACCGATGACGCGGAAGCGAGCTGAAAATCTAATTCTCGCTTATACATTCGTAAAGAAATTATTGAAATGCAGCGATCAGTCAAACTGTCATGAAAGCTACGCACACAATATGTAGTCAGCAATAAAATATAGCATTGATAATATATATGGTTGAAACAATGTTTGATGCTAACAGATCCACATATCAATCAAAGATTCTTTTATATTAAAAATAAGAAATAAAAAAATAATCTTTGCATGCAGCAGTTCAAATAAATTAAAACTTTTTAACCAATATTTAATGTATATCACGATTTTCAAAATGTTACCAAAACAAAATTTGAAATAACTTTATTTGTGCTCGGATTTCACATTTAATTTAATAGAAAATTCGGACACTTATGGACATCAGTAAATGTATACATTGTCGGATTTTTTTGCTATATGTACATGAATGTA
>JAPYZA010008016.1:0-13874 GCA_030522685.1 Eupelmus azureus | reverse complement strand
CACTCGCGGATATATCTATGTATACGCTGCAAATACTTACAGCATATACACTTTAACATAGAGATTGATACCTTAGTACACAAATGTATGTTCATATAAATCTACACGCACATCGACACAGACGCAAACACACACTTGCTTGCACAGGCGTAAAACACAGGACAACTTGGACGGCTTGCGGACGTTTTATGGGAATTTGTTGAGGTGTTAAATGTCGACATAATTTTTATCTCAGTTGCTTTTAATTACATTGTGGAAATAATTTGTTTTTTCATATATCGAATTTTTAAAAGAACAAAATTTACAGATTATTTTAAAAGCTCAGAAGGGATTTCCTATTCATCGAAAGTGTGTTTCTTTTTAAAAAATACTACAAAAAAGCTATGGTGATATTTTTTTATAATGAAGTGGCAAATCGAAATCTTCGAACTTACGATTTGATTTTCTTGATTGCTTGCTACAATTATGAATTATAGTACATTACATTAATTTAATAAGTATCTCTGCGTTTCAGTATTTGACACGCATTAAATATTTAATTACGTGATTGATAGATTCGAAAATCCCGTTTGGCTCGCTATTTATTTAGGCTGCTTAAATTGAAAATGGTTTGAGAAATTGAATCGCTAGGAAAAGAAACCAGAGGTTTTTCCGTCCATATGTTGCATGTCAAATATCAATTCATTATTACTCTGTGAAACTTTGAATTTCTCAGCGGACGTGACGAGCGAAAGCGTTATTCTTTTATCTCGAAACGACAAGCGATTATTCTTCGCCTTGCAGCCGTATAGTGTGCAGTAAATTCGCAATAAAACAATAAAACCTGTTGCGTGTGGATTCAAAAGGATTTTTTCCTCATTTCCCGTGATATAATTATTACGTGTCAGCATCTTCAGTTCAAATAATACAACCTTCTGCTCAACCTATTTTTTCCTTCACAAAGAAGTCTAAAATTTTGCAAACATTAACCCACATTATCCTAATAACAAACATTCACCTCAGAATAAAAAGAATACACCTCGTCAGAAGGAAAAATGACTCGCGATTAGCTGAATCAGCTACCTTACGATTCGTCTTAATTATCGGTAAAACCACGGCGCGTACACGCTGTTCCGACTTTCTGGTATTCCATACGCACATATTCCGCTCGCGCCCTTCCTTTCCGCCTGTTTTTCTCTTGCTCGCGCGCGCGCGTCTCTCTTTTTAATCTCATTTCGCCATTCTCTTTCTCTTTATCTCCTTCTTTCTCCCATTGAGCGCGCGCGCTCGGCAGACAGGGGGGGGGGGAGAAGTAGTGCGTGTACCATTTTCTTGTTACTCCTGTTATACTCGCCCATATATACGCACATTGTAACCTGTTCGCCGCTAAACGGTGCGCGCCAGCGAGCCAGTGGTTCATATATACGCGCCACCTAGGCGCGTAAGTGAACGTTTGCACGCACACGGGTATGCATCAGGGGGATAGATAGGCACATCCTTCGCTGGCTGTACAGTCTTGGCTGTAACGAGGGGGTCGGAGATGCTTGCTGGTCTGGGAGAGAGAAATTCAATGGGTGTTATGGACTTAAATGGTCAGTCGTTTACTGACCAGATTATCGAATAATTTATTTAGTTCCACTGGCTGTTTTGTTTTGGTTTGTGACGGGTTTGGATCTGTGTGTTGTATTGTAAGCTCCCTGATAGAAATTTTGCCACTTGAGATATAAGAATGGCCATTTTCTACTTTATAAACTATTAACTGGTCGTTAAATAGGTATGGACTAGAATCGTTTCTACCAGGATTTGATTTTTTTGTTCAAATAATACGGAGTGATTTTGATATATATTTTTGATTTTGAACTGTAAAAGAAAGTTTATGGAAGCGGGATTCATGTATTTATTTAACTTATCTGTTAACTTAAAAGAAACGGAAGTGTAAGATCGTGCTTTCCACGGTAAGACTGATATCGTTATTTAAACATGTACCTTTTATCATTGTTTAAAGTGTAAATAAATATTATTTAACTTGACCTTATGTGAAAAAAAAATTTAAAGATGCCACTAAACTTGTTCTGTTGACAAAGCAAGCATATTTTCAAGTATTGATGTTCATATTAAAGAATTATTTTAATAATAATAATGTTTTATATAATTAAAGCCCACTGCTCTGAAATTCTTTTAGTTATTTGAAGGTGAAATTCCTTTCATTAATCATCTTTACTCTTAATTGAATAACAAGTTACGTGAGCTTCCGAGGTCAGTAGGTAGTCTCCACAACTTGTCAGCTGACTTTTTTATAATATATAAATAATCTTTATTTATTTTAACACTACCGAAGCGCAGAATCAGCTGCATCATACTTAGAAAATAATCATATTACCAATATTTCTATTCTTTGCAATCATACACTACCTTATACCACTTTAAAAATATTCGACATTACATAATTCCTTTTTAGTTCACAAATTTCAAATCTTCTAAATTACCATTCATCAACTTTCATTCATGAAAATCAGACTCACCAGCAACATCCAGCTCCGTACTTCTTGCCAGTTTTCATCCAACATTTTCCACCAAGACTGTACGTCTAGCTACATCCTTTAACGTCCGCTCAGCATCGCGCACTGCTCCTCTGCTTGCGCGCACGCGAGCAAGAAGCTGGGATCACGGTGAAAAGCCCCGACGACGTCACAAGAAGAAGAAGAAGAAGAAGTAGAGGCAGAAGAAGAAGAAAAAGAAGAAGTAGAAGAAGCTGGCTCGTTAATCTGTGCCTCTGATCTCATTTCTGCTAATTGGCCGATAGGGAGTGCGCTCGCTCGCGCGCCGCCGGCAGCTCAGACCCATAAGGGAAAAAGCTCGATGCCGGAAAAAAGGACAAGCGCAGAGCGGCGATCCTTTCGGTTTTAAGCAGCGAGCGTACATATTACCGTGCGTGTACGAAGATACAAGTCTAATACGCGATTGACACGGGGAGTATATATAACGCTCGGTGTGTAATAATGGCTTTGTGCCTTTCATCGGAGCGCTAATCTCTTTTTCTCTCTCTCTCTCTCTCTTTGTTTCCTAGCGCGGTTTTTGCGTTCTCTGTCTCTCTTTCTGCTAGGAAGGTTCGCAATTTATTCGGCGTTTCCTTTGTCCGCTAGCGGCGCTCGTTATATTGTTATTATTGTGCGCTGTGACGAAATCGGTCGTTAATTCATTGTTATTATTTTTAGATAAGAGCATCGAATTGATGCAATCAATTCGATGCTCAGCAAAAATTCTTCGCTATCGAATGGTGAAAAGAAAAAAATTTGCGGTACAGTTATTAAGTTTAGTTTCGTTTCGTTTTATGAACATGAGAATTTTAGGAAATGAAAGTGCGTGTGGGCTTTAATTGGTGCGTTGGTTTTTTTGTAAAGTTAAATGACCTTTTATTTTACTGCGTTTGCTGCGTCAAAATTATTTAACACACGTGCATAAATTTAACGCTCGAGCTCTTTTATGTCCACTTATCTGCTCATCTCCTCGCACTAGCACCAAAGAAAAATATCTTTAATTGAATTCGCACTGCAGATAATATCACACCTGTTTTCGAAATAATGGGATTTACAAAGTATAAAATTTTGTTAATTTATATTTTTCTCCCATTATTTAGATAAAAATATTATCTCGAAATCCCCCATTATAAACATTGTCCTTCAATATTTTTCTTTTTATACTGACCCTGAATCCGCTTTAACTACACCTTCCTCGATCTCGGCACGTATCCATTTTTCAATACCCTGCAGCGATCAACAAAAGATCTCCTTCGACTTATCGCGCTTCTCCTTTTTTATTCTCTCCTTCCATTTTAGATACAGACCTCTTTCAGTGTACTTGGCCTCTCGCGACTTTTCCGTTCGACGACGCCGACGAGGACTACTCGCTGGAGCGTGAACCGAGCGCGCTTCGTCGTCTTTCGGGAGGCTCTTGCTCTGTCTCTCCTTCTCTTTAGCCGAACATTAGCCGGCTACTGTCGCGCTACACTTCAGTTTAAAAGTTAATTTTAGTTACGGCCGGCCGGGAATACGGCTGCTTGTCACCTAAACTTTGAATTGTATTACATGAAATTTTAGGAATATTAGAGGCAGCTTGGAAATGGTAATCCAGCGCTGTAAAATGTTTAAATAAGGGGATAGATGTATTAGCGGAGATTAGATTTACTATTTAGTTGTATAATGTTTTGCTATGACTTTTGGACATTACTGACATTCTTTATTACGACAATTTTGCAATATTTTCAAAGGTATTCTCGTTTAATCGAATCCGAAGGCATTCCCATAAAATCATCTTTAATCTTCAAATCCAATCCCAACAAATATCCCAGATTCACCAACTCAGCATCAAACTTTTATCAGCGCCCACCTCGCGCTACAACTATTTCAGCGCCAAGAGAGCCAGGGCGCAGTTCCTCCAGAGCCAGCGTCAGAAGCCTGCGCTGCTCCCTCAGCCAACTAGCAAACGAGAGAAACAAAGCGAGAGAGAGCAAGAGCGAAAGAGAAGGAGAGAGAGGGAGAGAGGACTTCAGGGTCGTGCGCGTGCAGTCGCACGCGGCTCGCGCGCGCGCTCGCAATAAACGAAGCCGACGAGGCGGAGGAGGAGGAGGAGGCATAGAGCGCCCCGAGAGCCGCGAGTAAAGAGGATAATAAACTCGAGCGAGTTTGCTCTGACTTTCCTGACAAAGTCGGTGATATAGGTACCTGCTGTTCGCGATTTACCGGCCTTGTTTTCTCTCGCCCGAGCGAGCGAGAGCCTTCTCGGCGAGAGGCACTTCCCCCTTTCTGGCTCGATCTTCCGAGCTGTTTTTCGCGTAGCTTTTCGAGAGAGAGAGTTGGCCGATCGAGTGTCTGGGCGTAATTGCTGGGATACTGGATTTTAGTTTCGGGGGGAGGCGGGGCGGCGGGGATTTTGGTTGTTTTGTTATTGTAGTTTTCGGAAATCCTTCGGTTGTTGAAATTTAGTAGGTCGTGTATTATGTTTAAAACATCATCGATTATTAGTTTCAAGAGTTGTATAGGCAACAGTTATTGAAAAAATTTCTTATACAATTACCTTTTTATATTTATGTATTAAACTTACCTGTTTGATCTAGAACATAATGAACATCATAACGAAGCACATCACTACTGAGAAGGCTTGTGAAAAAATAAGATTAGTGATAAATATTGGTGCTATATAAACAATGTGCAATCAGAGTCAAATAATTTATGTATTTAATATACTTGCACATAAAAGTAAAATCATATAGCTATTAAAATATCTCAGTAGTCATAACATTCTTTACTGATGGCTTAGAATTGCAGACAATAAGAATGAGGATAACTATAAAGTTTCACTCGTTTAGTAGTAAATGTTTTTTAATTTTCATTCCTTGTCATTAGATTTATCATACAATATTTTCTCTTTCAAGTAACATCTTTGACACGACTATCATTTTCAACCGAGGGCAATACTGTAGGTTTTAAAGAAGCCACGAAAAGTCACTAAGCTTTCTGAATCGTGCTTCTTTTTTGTCCTGCTTTTACGAGTTACCTACTCCAAGGTTCATTTATTTGCAATTTCTGCAACAGAATACCTCCTAATTTCTTAGCAACCCACTAAAACAATTGGTCCCACAAACACCAAATGCCCTCTCATAAACGCCAACTTACAAAAAATTCGAAAAAGTAACATTCTCCTCATTTTCTCACACTTCAACAACACCCAACCTCCCGCCTCCCACCAACAATCCAACACCAAAAATCCCATCCCCAATCCGAACCAACTCGCGGGGGCGCCCCGAGTCGCAATCCGCAAAAAGCCAGCTCCGCGCGCCCAATATCCGCGCTCGTTAAACTCCGCTCGGCTCGCGGCTCGTCCTACAATTACCCGCAGCGCAGCGCACGGGTGAGAGCAGCCGCGCGCAGGCATTCGAGGTCGCGGGAACGCGCGCACGCGAGGATGAATGAACGAGAGGCGCGGAGAGGGGGAGTTGCGCGCGTGCTGTCGGATTTTCATACGCGCTCTGGCGCGGGCGTTTTATATCGAGAGGATGTGCGCTGGAGGCGAGAGAGAGACGGGGAGTAAGAGTGGATCGAAGGCCTCTGTACAATTGGGCCCTGCTGATGGTAGTTTTCCGAGGCTCGAGGGGCTGTATTGAAGGCTTTGATATTTCGAAATTAAATTTTAATATTTATGTCGATGGTTGGTGATGTATTTATGGCGGGGATTTTTGTAGCTCGGGTGATGGGGTGGAGTGTGGATTTGCATAAATTCAAAATGATCAAATAAAGTTGCCAGGGTGGAGAGATAAGGGTTTTGTATGGGAGGCTGCGCGTCGATTGCTTAGATAGGATCTGTGGCATTGTAAATCCAAGACGTTGTAAATAAAAGAAGTTTGAATATTTCTAGCAAATAAAAGCTTGTGGTAGTATTCGAGCCGTAGCTTATTTCTACTTGACATTGGTAGTAACAGCGTAAATTAAATATATCTACGGTGTGCAACAGCAATTATATAACATATGTTACTGCCCATTTTGAATAAAATCTTTTTCTTAGACTTAGAAATGCTCATGTATTTCAAAATTTTGAATTATCTCTTCTCGAATGAAATAGCGAATCTAATGATGATACTCCAAACAAGTTGAAAAGAAGCAGTTCCTTCCACTTGCAATTCTCATTACGCTATTTGTTTTTGTTAGAAGTTTCATTTCCTGTTATTATTCCTTATTAAAAGATTTCTTTCCTGTCATTTTCTCATCTTCTAACCAGCAATCTCTAAACCATAGTTTTTCAATCGATAATGATTCATTAAAAACAGCTTTAGCCATCATTTTGTACCAATACTTGTACAAATGTCTCACTAATACCAATCATCAAGAATCTCTCTAAACTCTCAGCATCTAAACTAAACAAGCTTTCCTTTCAAATCTTCCACACCAAGCATTGAAAAAGCCGTTCCTCCTTTGAATCAAAATGTTTCTCATTCCTACCTTTGAAAACACATCGTCAAGCTACAAAAAGACCAACCCGAAGAAGAAGCCTTTCGAGTATCCGCCGGTAGTCATATACAGTTCCCTCGCTCGCGCAACCGTCGGAAGTTGTAATCCGACGATGCCCAATCGAAGGCACGAGCGTATACATGTCTCTTACACGCTCGTCCCACAAAGTAGAGCTCGAATTCGCTCGTCCAGAAGAGTATTCTCCTCTAGCTCTGCCGCGAGGCGACGACGAATAAAGGACTTCCTTTGGCCGCGTCACGTGCTAGTACGTCTGTCCGAGTGCGCGAAAGTGCCTTTCCATTTGAGCCAGCTCGCCGGCGCCGGCTGCAAAGTTCATTACTCGCGCGAGCGTGGCAGGCGCCCGCTGATGTCTAACTCGATTCGCGCCTCCCCCCACTTATGAGCTCAGCCTGAAATTTTCGCGCGTCAAAGAGCGAAGAACAAAAGGGCCTATTGTGACGGGGGGAACTTCGGCTCTACATCCACTTCCACGTGCTGGATAAAGTATTCATCATACGAAATCCAATATCGCATGGAATATTCTATTATCCTCACCCACACACTGCTCCCCGGACGTGCAATCCCATATTTCATTTCCAGGCGCGCAAGCCACCCCCGTCGAAATCAGCCAATTCCGCCGGCGCATTCCACCTGCATGAATCCGCTGATTAACCGTCTCGCCTCGTCCGCGGAAAGCTCCGACGACACGAGACTGACCCGAATGCCGTGGCGGTTGTATACAGCGCCGGGGCTGAAACACGGCCACATCGATCCACGTAATGGACAAACACGCGAGCCGAAGTAGGTCCTTCCGCGCGGCCCAGGGAGTATCTTCGTGCGACCCATATTTCGGGACAGTTGCGCAGTCTCGGACTGACGCGCAAAGCGAGGCGATTAATGATTGAAGGCTCTCGCAAGCGCGATGCAAATAATGTCGGACTGCGGAACAGGGTTGAAGTTGAGTCGGGGGCGATCGATCCGTGGGATTGTTTTCTCGGGTCGTTGGCTTTTTCTGCATGTAGGATAGTAGATTTAGCGTAGCTTGCGGTGGGTGAGGTGGGGAGGGCTTTGTTAGGTTTGCGTTTTTGTGGGGGTGGTGTGTATCGATGGTTTTGATTTGGGTTTGATGGAGTATGATTTTTATGTGGGGCTTTATGTCTTCTAGGAATGGTTTATTCATTTTATTACGGGCCAAGAGTTGATCATTAGAGTAAATCATGGAATAATATAAAAGCCTGACATTCATTGTACTCATAAATAATGTCTTTATGCGAACTGCGATACGGATTCTCCATTTCTGCGACACGACAGATTAATTAATCTAATTAACCGGATAACGATCGTACAAAATTTATTTTGTCAAGCAATTTTTCTTCACCGTCGCTATCGAGCGATATCGTAAAAATTTATAAATTATTTATCAAAAACGAACATGCGAGATAGAAGTACAAATGTAACAAGCACAGTGCGGAGTAAAAGTTGTACGTTGTATAAAGAAGCTCTCGGCAAACTCTAGCGAGTCCCATCACGTATCCAATTTTCTAAGGATCAGAATCTCGTGTGTGCGATCTGCCATAGATACTTTGAAAATCGGTTAGAATGAAATCCTTCCAGCCCGCGGGGCGTACAGCAGTCGCCCGATCGTTTCAGTCATGTAGAATTGAAATATTTATGTGACACTGGAGTATAATGTGAACTTGCGCTGGAAATAAAATAGCAAGGGGGTCGAACCTTCTGGAGGGTTGAAAATAGTTGTGCAAGAATAATATTGAAACGAAAACACGATTTTAATCAAAATATTGATGTTTTATTCGTATATAAATATTCTTAAAAAAAGGTATAGAACGAGTTGTGATTGCAATTTAATACATCAAAATTAAAAAAGAAACATTAAAACCAAACCAAAAACAGTGCAAAACAATGCAACCAGAGACACTCGCAGATATATAGTTTTCCACGGCTGTTAATCTGCATAAACTCACGATAAATTACAATTCGATTTCAAAAGCCCGCCCAAGAAAAAAGCCATACCCTCATTTCCCTTCCTCCCTTCAGTTCACATTGTAATTGCAGAACCTTGGGCGCATCGCGCGCATTATAATTGCCCAAGCTCGCGCGCTTGCAGCGCACAATCAGCAAAAGTACAAAAAGACGTCTGGTAGCTTTTCGTCGTAAAACTTACCCCCTCTCTCAAGCCCGAAGTAGCCGGGACGACCATACATCATGCGGCTCTCGCATTATAATTCGCCTAAGCAAAGAGCGAAACATTCGTACAAGATGTTGTGTGTACGTGTGCGTACACGCGTCGAGTCCGCGCGCGTAATTAAATTCCAAGCCGCTCGCCCTTCCCCTGAGGCATCATCCGTCAACTGGCTCTCGGGTCATCCTCCTCTCTCTCTCCCTCTCGAGACTTTTTGCGAAGGATCTCGCTCTCCCGTAAATTTTAGCAGCAAGCTTTAATGAGTAATTACTCAGGCCAAGCGAGTTTAGGGCCGCGCGCGAATCGTAATTGCAGTTGGCCGCGTGAGCGATGCGAGTAGACTTGGCTGCTGCTGCTGCTGGGACAAACATTAATTATTATGCGCGGGTGTGCGAGGGAGAGAGAAAGAAGCGCGAAACTTGCTGGCTAAATGGCGCGAGCGCAGCGGCACAGCCAGTTTTTTGGTTTGATTAATCGCGGGTGGGTGTGGGAGGCGGGGGATTGGGTTTTTGACCTGGAGATGGATTGCGCGGATTCAACTTTGCAGTGGTATTAGGGATGTATTAAGTTTTTTGGAATGTTAGGAGAGATAATTTGTTTGGGTTGTAAGAAATTATTATTGTGATACAGGGCGTCTTGTTATTATCGTTTATACTTTAAGAATTGACTAAAATACTTTTTTATTTTGTGCAAAAATAAAATCATTAATCACAAATTTCAAGCTAACTTCGACTCAAGAAAGTGTAAATATCCTTCTTCTGATCTCTTTGTCTAATGCTAAAGAACGTTGCTTTGAATTACATTTTTATAACTATTGAAATCATGACAGAATCACTGTTCGTACCATAAAATGAAAAATCTATTGGGTATCACTATTGCAATGCACTATTTACTCACTGATTAGATTATTCTTATCAATTAAACTTATTTACCAAAGTAAACTGCAGTTTCATTTTAAACCGCTAAAACCTCTGATTGATACAAATAGAAGTTTCCGATAACAAAATTCGGAATTTAAATTCTTCTGTTCAGTTACATTTCCAATAGGTATCTAAAAAAAACTTTTTACACTTGTTCTTAATTCGTACCCAACCGAATCAGTTCAATCAACAAATCCTCGAAACTTCTAACGCTTAACCAACTAAAAAAACAAAAAATCCCAAATCCACTGCAAAAAACACATCGTCTACCATTCCCCTCACATCAACTCTCACCGTTCCGCACGCGCACTCGCACATACATCCAGAAATTCGAGTGCATACGCCAGTTTCTCCGCGAACTTAAACCGATAAGCCGCTTAGAGAGGGCGATACGTATAGGCTCGCATCAGCAAGCCGCGCGTGTAGCTCTCAACTGAGGAGGGAGAAAAGGCACGACGCAATCGCGCGGAAAATGCCGCTGCGCGTATAATCGGCACGCCATCGATCACTAATTGCAGCGAGACGTGCGTGGATGTATTAAGAAGGAGAGGGCGGAAGGTGCGTATGTATAGGTTTGAGCTTTTGGTTCCTACTGTTGGCGTTGGTGTTAGAGTTATAGGAGAAGCAAAATTGGGAGCAAGCCATCGACTGTGAGACTAGTTGATTCGTTGAATTTTGACGTTATTGGTGTCTTGAGAGTGCGGGCATTCATTTTTTGTTTGGATATAGCTTAATATCTTTAAACAAAGTACAGATTAGGTGGTAATAAAGACATGATGTCTTTTACGTCTTTATCTTTTATTTGCATACACAATCACCTACAAAAAACAATTCCGTCCGATTTACAACATTACATGTCAACCTAGAAACAGCGAACATCTTCAATTACCGGCGACCCACTTTCGCGGACACACATACCCAGCAACGACTAACCCACAAAGTCGTGCGTCTCTCCCAAAAAGCCGGGGATTAATCGTCCGGCGTCGAGCCTCGCGGCCAAAGAAAGCACGAAAAGTCAAGAGAGAACGAGGGGAATATAACGCTGGTAACGTTTTCGCGTGCGCGAGTTTCACGCGGGGGCACCGGAATTAATGAACTAACTAGCGCGCGCGCGGCTGGCACAATGGCAAGGCGGCGCTCTCGGGAATGCCGAGTATTTGCCCCGCGCGCTTATGATGCTAATGCCCTGGGCCCTCTCTTTACTTTGCATGACAATTACTTTCGCCCCGGTGAGCGTGTGGGAGAGGATAAGGAACTGGTAGTGCTATCAGAGAGCGATGCACATCCGAGCGAGGTTGCTTCTTTTGAGCCTTGGGATTTCTTTGGACTCCGCTGCGGATGCTGCTCTGGGGCTTTATGGTGTGAATGAATAATATATGGGGTTGAGCTGGATAATGGTGGGGCGGTAGGAGATGTGGAGTTTATGGTTGGATTAGAAAAAAGAACGATTGTTGGAGAATATCTATTCTGTTTTTATTGTTTGAGAGGAGGGAGAATTTTACAAAATTTTGTAATGGATTCTTTGAAATCACATATTTCGTTATGCTATTATACTTTGACTTTGAAAATTTGCCTTTAGGATTAGGTAATAGGTGAACGTTTGTATGGATTCAAGATGATATATGTCTATATATCTTGCATTATGTAATGATGTCCATTTGCAAAAAACATTATTTTAACACAATTTTATATAATTGAATAATGAAATTTAAAAATTTTTAATAATCTGTATTATAACAATATTAATAATTTCTTTTTTGTTTCAGGTAAGTTTCATGCTTCTGACCTTCACAGACATAGAGTAATTTTGAAACTTTGGTAAGTAAGGTTTCCGCAAATCTACTTACATCACTGTAATTTCAAATTTCTAACAGTTTCTGAAACATCTTACTATACGTAAGTGTCTAGCTCCATTTAAATTTAATTCTATTTCAATTACAATTCTATTATTTTCTAAACAACCGTAATACCGCCTAAGCTAGACCCACAACAATCAATCCAAACCTCTTCAAATCCAATAATACCCTAAGAAAATTCGTTAACAACCCAATCTCAGTTATAACCATCCGCTAGCGCAAAACGCGTGAGCTTGTCGCTCTTAATAGCCTCATCACGGCAGTATCTACGTCAACGCTGCGCTTTTAGCCGGCACGTCCTTTTCACGGACCGGCGAAGCGCGACGGAATCGCGGTCCACAATGTAATCCCCGTTCGTTCGCCGAACCAAGTCAACTCGCTCGCGAGGAGTTTTCGCACCGAGCGAAACGTGGGACCGAACGCGCGCTCGCTAACCCTAAGGTCACTGGCCGTGACATCTCCCGCCGATCGATTTCACGCTGGATCGTCATCGGGGCCTCGATTCGTGGGCCAAGTTCTTCGTATTCTTCTTATTCTCTCTTCCTCTCTTTCTCTCTCATTCGCGTCGATTTTTTGTACAGAATGTTGAGAGAGGGAGAGAGAGAGAGAGAGAGAGAGAGAAAGAAAGAGAAAGAAAGAGAGACAGAGAGAGAGAGAGTGAGAGATATGGCTTTACGTTTCCGCGAAGTTGAATTCGATGCTTCTTTTTCTTCACGGTGTTTTGATGATGAATTATTCAGTTTTTATAAGTACGTGTTGAATTGTTTGACGTTTTCTGAATATTGTTACCAGGCGTTACTACGTATCTTGCATTTCTTAACGAAAACAGATACATAGTTTTGAATAATAATTGTTAATATCAAAATAAGAATACACTTACACGGATAGAAATAGTCTAGAAATTGTGTCAAATTGATTACACATAATTGCTATAAAAAGCTACAGAAAGTTGTACAGTACAGTGTAAAACTTATTACCTTATCACAAAACTTTCATGGATATTAAATTTTGAAAAAACAGACATGATCTAAATTCTATCACTACCCATTGTGTTCTTTAATCAACATAAAATATTGTTACTTCTACAATTTTGACACGATTTTTCTAATTTATTCTCATCAATTGTTACTCTGAGAAAATGTTAAAATAATACATTATGAATTTTTCATAAACAACACGCAAGACATTCCCGCAGTCGCATCGCATTGTTGCAAATGCACGTTAATTGCAATATCTCGCAATAACCTACAAAAAATGGCATATAATGCTATCAAAGCACACTCCCTTACAGACACAATTTCTACAACAGATATCATCCGGCAGCTACTCACGCTCTTCACATCAATTAGCCGGGATGCAAACACATCCTGATAAAAAATAATGAAAATGATACACTCGTTAAAACGCGCTGAAAAGATATTTCTTAAACAATCCACTCATCATGAATTTTTTATAAACATAACTCCACACGTTGATCTCACAGCTGCATCTCTTGAGTTGCGCCAAGACTTATGTAAATCGTGATCTTACGCCGCGCAGAAAAAGCCAACTCCTCACCTCGCAAACATACTTTCCACAGCAGCTCGCAAAACAACCGGATCACGAAGATTCGTGCCGAATCTCCGCGGGCTTTTCCAGACAAGATCCATTCGCAGCTTGGTTTTGACGTACGCGCTATGCACGCATCCTCCCGCTCATCCGGTTTTACAGCTCCGCCTCACCTCTATCGAAACCACGAGCGGCTTCCTCCTCCTACACTTTCAAGACCTTGCATCCTTACACACGTGCGCGCGTTGTTCTATCTGCACGTTTGCCCCAGAGGCTTCGTGAATCAATATCACTTGGGTTCTGCTCGTTTGGCTTTTGAAGAAACAAAAGAATAGTAAATAACGACGCGCGGAGTCAGCGATTGCAGGTG
>JAPYZA010008009.1:0-10783 GCA_030522685.1 Eupelmus azureus | reverse complement strand
TTGAGTTTCCAAATTAACTTTGTAAATTTGTTGAGAGTTTCGCAATAATTTATGTATGAATGATAAAAAAGCTGGACGCGAAATAGTTCCACTTTAAATCGAATATTATTGCTCTATTAAATTAATAAACGGTTTGTGTAAATGTAAGCTGTAAATTGAATTGTGTACAATTAAATGCAATGCCTTATTTATACTCATATTTCATCTACGTTTTAAATTAATAAATTATACTTGTAGTTGTTTACTTTCTACAGAACCGTATTTCTGAACTTTATCATAATTATTTGGAACTAATACATAGATACGTACTCATCTATACCTTCCTATACAGTATTACATTGCTCATTAAATTTAATCGAACATGTACTAAGAACGAAATTTTCAAAACGATGTTAACATTTTGCAGGTACCAATAATTACGAAAGCATTTTTTCACCAAATTTTTCATTTTGCAAAAAAATTTCGTTCATTTGTTGAACAGAAAAACTAAGATAGCGAAGCCACATTTTTTCAAATTTATATTGAATACAAAAAATAAATTCCTTTGATTTATACAAGAAAAAAACATTAATGCAAAAATCCATTAAATTTAATGCAAATGAGTTTAGGAAACTTTTAACATTTGCCTTAAATTTCTATTTTAACCCTTAGAGGACCAACATACGCCATTTGACTTAAAGTCATTGACCAGCCAACATTTGACTTTAATTTGGTCCAATGTTCTGAATTTTACATCACTTTTCTGTAGAAAAGAAATTCTTTACCCTTGTTCTAAGGGTTAAAACAAATTAAATTTAATGTTCGAATACAATTTGTTTTACAATTAAAATAAAATACAATTTGTTTTACAATTAAAATAAAAATCTTGACAATTTTTTAACCAACTCGATTCTGATTCTAAAAAACCTCATTAACTATTTTTAAGTAATAAAAATCCCTATCATTGCCACTTTTACCACTACCATCCTCGCCTATAAAAAATCGTCTACCGTAAATCGCCCCAACATCCCAAACACTGCCTCCTTCTCATCTTCGCCTGTAAAATCCAGCCGAGCTCAACCCCACCTCTCTCGCCATCTTCGGCGAAACCATCTGTTCTCGCGTATTATCCGACACCGACGCATCTTACATACAGCGACGCGAACAAATACGCTTTCCGAGAGGAACAGCGGTTTAGCCGCGCGTACAGAGAGAAAGAGAGCAGGAGAAGCGAGCTATGAGCTAACAAGCTAACGTAGCGAGCTAGACGGAAGCTCCTAGTACCCAGGGGAAAGCGTCTCCTCTCCGTCGTTACTCTATTTATGTTATTTTTTATTTTTATTATTTTTTTCTTTTTTTTCTGCAGCCCGCTCGAGCGCGCGTCTCCGGAGACGCTGCATTTTGCGCCTCATTTTTTGTGTTACGCGCGCGTCGCAGGAAATGGAAAAAAGTCCTTCCGTGAACGCTGGCGATGAAAAACGAGGGAAATAAGTTTCGCCGCGAGGGGCTTAAGGGGCTGATTTATCGATCTGCGTGTGACGGCTTTTTTTTACGATTTATATTTATTAGGCCCTCTGATTAAATTGCGAAATAATGAGGAGGCCTGGGTACTCGTATGAAAAATGGTGTAATGAGCTTTTAAGCGGAAAAAGTTTGAGCGAGTATTTTACATTTTTTACTAAAGCATTCAAAGGAATCCTAAATCTCTCGTATATTTTTTTTTTTCCTGTGAAAAGGAGATATCTTTGTATGATTTGCTGAAAGCTCGTGTTACTTAAAAAGATTAAAAATTAAAGTCGGATTTTTTACGGATTTTATATCATAGTATGTAAAGTTTTGAAAATGATATTTCATTTTAAAACATAATACTATTTAAAAAAATGTTTTTAATGTTGTAAGAACAAATATTAAAACATTACGTTATATGATATCAAATTCAATTATTACAATTAATTTACTAATCATTATGAATTATTCTATTTTATATTCAAACGTTTTATTTATTACATAATTTGTTAAGTATATTTATTAAAAGAAATCTGTTTTCAGATGAACGAAAACGAAATCAAAAGTTATATCAGAGAACAATAGCAAGATATAAAAAGATTACTCCGACAAACTTTAGACAATCTTCTTACAGAACTACACAACCCGCTTAATTGCCTCAAATTAATAAAACCATAAAAGCTCCTACCTTACAAAGCAACCTATTCACAGCTCCTAGACCCATCCCTCAACCAATTACCCCGATAAAGATAAACGGCAAAACTTAACGCAACGCCAAAGCTCTCCTAATTCCAAATTATCACCAATTCCCAAAAGCCCTCAGGACTTCTCTCTCGACTATTCGGCGTCAAACTCGTCGCGCAATCCTACTAAGAGACCGCAAACCCTCGTCCTAGTGCCTAAAACGCACCGAAGCTCTCCACGGTTACGGAGCTTTCTGTCGTCGGATTATGCGCGCGGATGTATTGACAGCTAGCGCCGATCGGTCGCATTAACGGGCCACCGATATCGACTTACCTAACGCGCGAGCAAAGTTTTTTCAGCGAACCCAGCTAGTGATTTATTGGATTCCAGCGCCCGGGGGCGTCGAGAGCTGTTGTGACGCGCGTTTTCGTCGGCGGATCATTTGCTTATCGGGCTACTTAGGAAGTGAGGTCGAAGCAAAAAATTGAACGTTGGGATAATGAGCAGTGAATCTTGAGATTCATTGGAAGTGGTTAAAAGAATTTGTTGAAATGGAATTAATAAATGTTTTTTCAACCCGCTGAAGTCGAAGCCCTGAAATTTTTATTGAGAGTCGCTTTTAATTTCTTCTAAAACAAAAGAGAATAAACAGAAAATACATATTGTATCGTTCACGTGGCTTTGTTGGGCACCAAAGAATACAACTGAATGGGTAGAATTATAAAATTATTAAATTTCCAATTTTTACAGCGTTTAAATTAAGTGGATCCTCCAGGACCCATTCGGTTTTAAGGGGTTAATACGGTGTTTGCCAAGTTTGAAAAACTACTTGCTATTATCCAGCAATCAATCTAATTATTTAAACACCCTCATCATGAATCTTAAATTACAAATCTCAATTTCATCTGTCTCTAATATCAGTAATCCTTAAATCCTGAAAACACTCAAATACTTTTACACCAAAACCACGCACTCCTTTCAAATCCATTCGCACCACCGCAGCTCACGCGTCGAGAAATCCAAGTCTCACACCGATTAATCCGCTCTCTCGCACCCCAACACGTCTCTCTCTCGTACATCTCTCCAAACAGGCACCCCTAAGATCGATCCGCTTTGACGCGGCTCAGCAAAGAGAGGGCGAGAGAGAGAGAAACAGAGAAGCAGAGAGAGAGAGAGAGACAGAGAGAAGCAGATAGAGAGGAAATTGTAGCGCAGCTACAGCTGACGTCATCGGCGCATCTCGCGGGAGTCGGCGTCGGAGGGGTACGGATTCATGCGTATGTATTTCGACGAGTGCAGAGGGTGGCGAGACGGCAGAGAGCGGCCCTTTAGCATTCGATAGTCCTCGCTCGCATTTCTTTGTTCGCGCCCACGACCGACTGATCTCATTGTTCTGCGGAGTCGGTTCTGCAGGGTGTATCGGAACTACGCCAACTTTTTCCGAGCGGGGAGAATCGTTGAATGTATATTAATCAATGCTGTGGAGGCTGAAGTATTTTGATAGATTTCTCGAAATTTTATCCGGTATATTACGATTATCTACTTTGGTTATGTTCAAAATTGATGATTCTTAAAGCTGGCGTATCATTAACTGAAAATGATTTACTAAGATAATGTTTCATTTTTGGATGATAAAATAATAAATATTCTTAGTGTTAAGATAAAGAAAAAAATGTACTCTATTGTTCACCGATAAATTATTAAATTGAACTGCTCTTAATTTTTATAAAAAAAAATTACTGATAGGAATTTGGAAAAGATTTGTGTAAATTAAAACCTTTAAAATAACTCCAGATTAAATTCTAAAAAATTTAAATATTTAAATTTTTATTCACATGAGAATATTAAATATGTAAAAAAAAATTTTTAAACTATATTATCAATAGAAATATAATTATATTAATCGGTCGAGGAAAATTGTTACTGCATACATTAGTCATTTCGTTATTTTTTAGAAACTACGCATAAGAATATAATAATCTATACAATATTAATTATTTACTATTTTCTTTATTTAGTTACTTGTAAGAAATCGTTACAAGTAAAAATGGATATATGTTTAAAAGAACATTTTTAATTCAATATTCTCGAAGAAATAGCGATATTTTAATATTATGCATATTAAATACATAATTCTTAAAAACTTGTCGATTTGTGACGTTTTTATCCTCACAAATAGTTTATTGCTACACATACATAATTTTATAAAACTAAAACTAATGCATGGACAGATATTCATTTTAAGTTAAAATTGTATCGATTCGTATATATAAATGTAACAAAAATTTTCTCTTAAAAAATTAAAAAACATTATTTTATTAGTTTTAAAATTTTTGATTTAAACACTTTTAATCAATTGAAATATAAAACTTCCAATAAACTTCATAAATACACAAGTATTAGAATTATCATTACGATTTATTAGTAAATATTAATTCAATTTGAGCTGGTTGGCGAAGAGCCCTGTTGTGAAGAGCCCATTTGCGAGCTGCCGCTAGAATCGGATACATCAAATAATGATGAAATTCGTCCTGTGACTTTACTAACAGCGTTAAATGCGAATAATATGGCTTTACTGGCTATTCCTCCTGCGACTGGAATTCGTGCGACTACATTAGGAATTACTTTAAGAGGGCCCTGTTAAGAAATGTTTTAATACAATTATTTTTTTCTATAACATTTTTTATATATAAAAAAGTGTTAAGCATTATATTATATTTAGATCCAAATATCTATTTTTTTTCCTGTTTTTGAGCATAATTTTATTATGTTTCTTTTTTTATTGATTATCTTAATATAAGTTAAAACAATTTATTGAAGACTTAATTGATGGAAAATATACAATAAGTGTAAATATTAAAAAAGGAAACTATTAAGTTATTCATTAATTTTTTTTTAATTTCTAATAAATATTATATTAGATTTTAATTCACTTATGTTTCTAAGTGACAATAATAACTGTGATCTTGCTGTAATATACATCCTTAAAAAGAGAAGATATCATTCAACACTAATAAATTTTGTTACTTTTTATTCGATTTTAGTATTTAAGGCCCACTTCGATCTATCGATTTAAATATTTATGTAAGAATTAACGAAGAAATATTTCATTAACGAAAATTCCGATTAGGCAATAAAAATGTACCAAAAATGATCTCAGTTTCAACCTTCGGAATTTTGTAATTAAGGACGTTCTTTCGCTAAGAGGTGAAAATAAAGGGTGCCTCGAAGGGCCCCACATGCTATTAGAGATATTTATCATATAAAGTTATCAAAAGGATAAATTAAGACAATTTTTATTACCAAAAATTATTCGTTATAACTGTAAAAAATATAAAAATGAATAAAATAAAAACGTATGCAGCCATAAGATTGTACTGATACATTTGAAAAAACAATTTTTTTAAATTTCTGATCTTTGTGTTTTGATCGTTAACCTGCCCTAATATTTTGAAGAGATTATCGTATAGACCTTACAAACAAAATACTTTAGTTTTATGCAAAATTATTGGCTTTTGATTTTACGAAAGAATGTCCTTAATCAATGCATTTTTGTTACTCAACTTTAAATAGCATAACTTTGATTTTATTTATTAATTTTCAATAATGAAAATGGCAAATTAAATTTTGCTTTCTTAACTTTATAGATAAATAAGTAACAGAAAAAAATGAACCGCAAACTTTAAAATGGATAATAAAATAAAAAAGTAATTTAGGCTTGAATGACTTTTTCTTATTTAACAATATATACTACTGCATAATTTCTGTTAGAATTTCTAGAATGTAAGATAACATTCTACATATACTCAAATTTACATATACTCAAATTTTATTAAACCTAAATAATCAAATTATGTATATCAATTCAGACAAGAACCACCTTAAATAAATACTTTTTATTGACCACAACGAAATCCAATTACTTTTTTAAAAACTATTTCTTCACAATTATTTACATATTTACTTTTATAAATTTACAGAAAATTTAAGAATTTTTTTTTAATTCCAAGAGGAATATGAAACCTAGCGATGAGAATTAAAGTACAGTCCTCCTTCAGAATAAGACCAAGCTTGGGCTTGCAGGGGAATGAGTTTCTTGAAAAAGGCGTTCCCCCACTCTAACTTTAAGTCTCACCCCGTATGTTTTAAATCAATCCTTCTGAATAAGGCAGGCTGAATTCGTATATAAGATGTGCAATGTAAGTAAGGAAAAGGGTTTGAACGATATGTAGGGGAAGTGACATTATTGCGAGAGGCCTTATTGTGAAGGAGTACTGTACAAATAATTAAAAGAATATTATTACTTCCTAAACACTGATCTATTAATATAAGTAGTGATTACAGATTAAGCGTGTAATAGAGTTTAAAAAAATATTTCGCAACTTACTGCTGCACTGGAGGCATCGAATAATATTGCTAAGATAGTGACTAATAAAAATATTTTCATGGCCTTATGCATCTTGATTTCTTTAAAAATACTTGTTCCTTTAAAATATAATGAATATTAAGAAATTGTAATTTGTACAATAATATTAATGGTGAATTTAAAATAATATAACAATCTGGCAGTATTGACTTACTGTTTTTATGAAATTTATTGTTTTAGAAATTTAATTGAATTTCTAATCCAAAATTCGTTTGTTAGAACTTACGTAAGTTCGTTCAAAAACTGATGCCTAAACTTTACCGCCAGCGTTTTATACAACTTTGCATCTGATAACAATGTCATTATAAACATGTAGTTTAATAATATTAAATTGCTGTAACTTTATCAGCGTTAAAAAGAGAAACTTTGTTTTTCCACCTTTTCAAATAATTGACTCTAATAAGTATACATTGACTTTGACGAGATTAATTTTTTATTTTTTCCTTACAGTTATATTAAATTATTTTTACTTTACAAATATAAAAATTATTTATAAGATAATTTCATTATTAAGTCTCCTGCACTTAACAATATAAATATGAAATTATTTGAAAACCCATCGATTTTATTTATGTAGCTAAATAAAATATACCATAAATTAACAAGATTAATCCTAGAATGATTGTCCTACACCACGTAAACAATTAAAAAACCTCCAAAAATGTCGCATCCCACATTTCATGAAAATAAAGAAGAAAGAGCCCAACCACATACACAGCCAGAGTCATAAATAAAACCTGAAAAAATAACTCACCCTGCAGCGGGAATGTCGGTATGCAGTCGACGCGCACCTCGGACATGGCCCCGTTGTAAGCCTGGCTAATGTAAACGAAGCAGTACTCGACGTAGCGCTCGGTGAACAGGTCGCAGTCGAAGGTGAGGGTGTGCTTCCCCGGCGGCGCCTTCAGCTCGGCGACGTAGTGCAGAGTCGAGGGCGGCGCGAGCGAGGCCACATCGGCCCTGAGCCGACCGTAGACGCGTACCCGGTCACCCTGGAGCCGACAGGCAGGATACTGGAAGAGGACGGAGACGCCACCGGAGCCGCCGCCGTCGCAGGGGTAGATCGAGCGCGCGTGCACGTTGAAGACGAAGAGGTCCGACCACTCGACCTGAAGCATGGGAATGAGATGTTTGGGGTGGGTAGGAGATTTGGGGGTGGATCGTAATATTTGAAATTTTTCTTCGTTACATTTAAATATTTAGTTATTTGATGCTTAGAATGGAGGTAGTCGTCCTGATTTTTAGATTATTCAGGACTGATAATTGCAAAAAATAAATATTTCAATTAAAACAATTAATTATAATATTTAAATACTTTATTTATAGAACTTCAAAGAATGTTTAGAAGCTTTGCGGTAGTAAATAATTAAAGCAACACTTTGAATTATGTAAGTACTTTGCGTAAATATATATTACAAGGAAATATTAATAAATTTTGAAACTGACGTAATAAGTAATAAGGCAAACAAAAATTTTAAAGTTTCCTTATGACAAAATTAAAAAATTAATATTTGTTTTGTTGACTCATGGTTTACAAGACTATTATTATTATTTAAGATAATTATGATTCATTGTCGTATTTATGTTACCTTCAACATCACTGAAATAGTAATTTATATAGCATTTATGCAAATAATAAAAAAAATAATATTTCCTGTCAACTAGATAACATAAGAATTTCAATAAAGTATACATTATAAAATATTAAAAATGATATTTTAAAAGGACGTTTCAAATAAATGAAAGTTAATTGCATTCAAACGCGCAACGACGAAGTTAGCGCCTTTGTAATGAAATTATCGGATTAGCGCAAGAAATACTTGGCCGCGCACAATCAGTACTTTGTTGTTATCTGTTTAGGGTAAACCAACCACAGCTCTAAACGAGCCTCACTTGAAAACCGCAGGACTCTAAAGCAGGCACGCGAGAAACTAAAGCTTAAACTTCTCCATAAACTTACGATCGATCTTTGGCACTTAAACCAGATTTAACTTCCTTCTCTCTCTTTCTCTCTCTCTCTCTTGTTTATAATGTCAAAAATAATTGTAAGCAATAAATACCAAATTATTTATAGTAAATAGGTACATTAATGAAGTAAATTTTTAATCAAATCTATATATTAAAATTCCGTTCCAACTAATTAAAATATACGGTTTTCTATGAATTAAATTAAATTTTATTGATTAGATCATTAAGTAAGCATTCATACAACTTGATAAATTTTATATTTTCTGCAAAAGTTTAGAGTTTTACCATTACATTATTCATATTATAGATATCAATGAAAATTCATAGATATTTCAATAAAAAAGTAAATAAAACAAAAGGTATTATTTCAATATTTTAGCATCATTAAATCCATTCAAGCTAAAGTATAACATTAACATTTTTATGCATAATTTGATAATTAAAAACAAAGTAAAACAATAGACTCCGTATCTGTACAAACGTCAAATATTTCATCACCGATACCCATCTTAATTTATCTTCATACTCAAGAAACGCTATCGCCAACTCTTTCACATTCTAAAACAAACCATTTTTTCATTATCATCAACTTTACTTATTTTTGACACGCCCTTTCCCCCTTCTAATTGCTTCGCCGGCGAAGGCCGGCGTAATCTTATACCACGTCAGGCGGAACTATCGCTCACCTTGATGTAGGCGCTCGTGGTGGGCGCGCTCGGATTAGCGTCCGAGGGCTTCAGTCTCAGCGCGTAGTAGCCGGCGAGCCCGAAAAACTCGCAGCGCAGGGTGACGACCCTCTGAGTGGGAAATCCCTTCACTTCCTCTGTGTAGAACATCTGAAACGAGTTGCAAAAACGCGAGGATGAAAGGATCGGATTTTTTTTACAGGGGGAATGTTGTTACGTCATTCGTAGTTTGAGGATTAGAGGTTTTTGGGTGGGATCAAAATTAGTTTAAGTGTCGATATGCTTAGAAAGGTTTCGTAAGATTAATTGGGGTAGGACTACAGAAATGAGTTTTTTGGAATGAGCGTAGGAATGGTACAAAAAAATAGATGGAAAATAATAGCGCTGTAGTTTGTGAAAGAAAACTCATCTCGTTTTTATGATTAATTAGGAAATATTGAAGTAAAATTATTTTTAATTAATAACCTTTGAACACTTTTTGAATTTTTAATTACAAATAGCTACATTTATTTATATTGCAATAGGAAAACTCAAACTATATCGAAGGTTTAATTTACACTTTAAAACATAATATTTCCACCATTCGTTAAAAATATCAAGTTCACAATACAATCGTGAATTCCAAAATTTATCGAAAACCCAAACCATAACCATTTAAAGAGATCTTATATCTTATTACATTCTACGTGTCTAACTCCTCATCTCCAACAATATTACAAATCTTAAACTCTCTTTAAACTTACTTGTACGTGGCTTTTATTGCGCGGATCACAGGAGAGGACACTTTGGCCGCAGTAGATGAGCTGGACGGTGAAGGTCGGCACTGGCACTCCTGGCGCCGGGGAACAAGATATCCCCGTGTACTCCAGGGTGGCTAATACAGGCTGACTCGGATAAGTGTCGAAGTGCTGGGGCTCTAGCGCCAACGACGGAGTGGGCCATCTTACGTCCAGAGTCGTGCGCATCTGCAAATTGCAGTCGTGATTTATTTTTAAGATATAGTCGTAGAAAGTAACGAGGATAAGAAAGAGATCTTTTTAGTTTTTTTTTTTAACGTGTAAGCGACTTTAAGGTTAAAGTATTTAAAGTATTATTACCGCATAGTGATTCTATTGTAGCATAAAAACTGATTTAATATGTACAAAAACATCAGAGCTTTAAATTTATTACAACATCAGAGCTTTAAATTTATTACAATAGTTATTCCTTAAATTGATTTAGGAAGCTTTTTTCTACGAAAGGTTTTGAAGTGGTGTGAAAGTAATTTTATAGCACACTGTGCCTTAAATCCGTACTTAGGTCACAGTTTTCCGTGACCTAAGTAGCTTATTATTGAAAGCTATATTCGGCAAACTTCACGCCGTGCAATAATAAGCCACCAAAATTATATGTTTATTAAAGTACTGGTTTCAATCACAGATCCTACTTTAATAAAAATCAAATGCAAAAAGCATTCTGAAATGTGTTTTTAATCATAAAAATAAACAAATAGTACTGAAAATCATGAATACTATGCTGAAAAAAATCATGAATA
>JAPYZA010008006.1:0-18354 GCA_030522685.1 Eupelmus azureus | reverse complement strand
AAAAAAATGTAAATAAAGTCTCATTAGAATACATAATGACATTTTTTATGCTTTATAAATATATACTTCTAAAACCTGAAATTCGCAAATTAATGACAAAAACGTTATGAGCAGACACATAAATTAATTTATAAAATATACTATTTATTTTTAATCCTGCAAAAAGCCTTTTTTATCAACATTTCTTACGACGGTCAAAAAAATAATATTTATATTCAAATAATGAAAATAAACTTACATTTAAAAGCAAAATATTTTATTTTAATACATTTTATGACCAATCGCAAAATAGGTGGATTCATAATACATTTTTTGTTATTACGTACTTATATACAAAAAAAGTAATTTTTTTTTATTTTCATACGTTTATTAGCATTAAATCATTTTTATTTAAGCAAATAAAATTGCAAGTTTTTAAAAAGTAATAAAAAGTTATTAACTAAAAACCACTGCATGCATTAAATACCTACGCACTTGTACTAGAGCTTTGACCTTATATGAAAAAGTACGTCATCCGTTTATGACAGAAGTTTTCCGTCACTAAGTCTATTTTGACGCACCTTATTCTTTTCTCGTATAATTATCTAAGGTATCTCTAGACTATTACACTATTTATATTCAACATGCAATGCTGATTCTATTTTTAAAATCTTACTTCATAAACAAATCTGTATTTTTTATTTTTGGTGTATTTATTACAAAAATGTAACACCTAGAAGTTCTGAGCTAAAATCGTTAATTTGAAAACTTTGTCAGTAAAAGTTGCAAAAAATTACTGTAGAACCTTTGACAGTTCATTCAATATAAAGTCTCAATTATATTTCAAAAAAGATATAAAATTATTAAATTCAGAATCAGATATATAAGCTTAATTCGCCTTTAAAGAAAATGTGTTTAAAACAAACCAATTAGGTTGACAATTATATCAACTATTTTTGTTTTTTTTTTCCTTAAGTTTACCCAAGTCTATTATTAGAGCTTATACGACTGTAATAAATCTACTATTATAAAATTTATTAATGCACTAAATTAAGACAAATATTAGAGTGACTTAATTTTCTAAGATTTATTAAGTGGTGATCAAAAGATCAGCAGTTTATTATTAAATATATTCATGTATGCGCCTAACAATACAGTAAACAAGTAATTATCATTCTGAAAAGATCGGTAGTTTTCTATTATTATTTTATAATACATTTGCATTCATACATATATACGCCCTGCAGTAGATTTCTCGGATCAAGCAATTAACAGCTTCTGGCCGACCCAGAAGAAATAGGTATAATAGTCACGCAACGCCAACTGCATCCAAAATGGAAAATATATAATAAGCCGAATTTCGATTTTGAATTATATCCATCTTTGTTCAAATAAATTCTTTTTATTTTTAGTAATTTTCATTTCCATTTTAATGTAAAAAAGATATTTTTCTAATAAATATTTAATCTATTCAACAAATGAATCTAATATTAAATATAGAAATAATTCAAAATAATTTTGAAAGTAAAACGAAGTCTTGTGAAATTCGTCTAATGCAATAAAAATACAATTTCCAAAGTGCAAAAAATTACTTAAATTTTTACATGATACTCCAAATTTTGGGAACTTTAGAATGATTACCTTTCTTATATGAATAATCTGTCATGTAAGATAACGTGACTAATGTTTTTAGGTAATGACTAGTTGATAAGTAACAGTAAATAAATCTAGATAAGTATATAATATCCAAGTAGAGAATTAAATAGAGCCTAATTATTAATATAATTGTAGTTTTTAATAAGCTCCTAATTATGCTCTAGTTAAGGTCCAACAAAATTTGAATAATTAGGCCTAACTAATTAATTTTCTACAATATCCGAAAAATCTGAAACTTACACATGATAAATGAAACACTAGTTGATTAATCTTAACATATTTATTATATTTAATGTATTTATTTGAAGACAGAAATGATATATAGTTATAAAAAACGATTATTTTCATTTAAGACAATTTATTTTTGAAATCTTCTGTTCTAAATTATACTTTTTTGAAAAAGTGATTTAGCATCTATATATTGATGTTTTGTTTTGTTTTTATTATGTTTGTATATATTTTATTTTTAAGTTACAAAATATTATTTGAACTTTAAAAATTGCAAATAATACTAATTAGAAGATTGTAAAATTACTTATTCGAGAAACTTTATAAAACTAAAAAACTTTTTATAGATAATGTCTAATGTGTAACTTGTAAGTTAAATTTTTTGTCAGTTACTATAGACATTTTCCAGAAGGAGTACATTTTCGAGTAACCTTTATGTATAGCAATTTCTATCATAAAATTTCTCTACGTATACTTTTAATAATTGCTTTACATCTTTACGCACAAATTTAAAGCCACTAAAACTATACTAATCATACGCTAATGCTATTAGGCTTCACTTAATGACTCCAAATTAAACAGATTTCTTTCCACCTGTTGTATATTTAAAAAAAATAAAGTTTCAAAAGAAAAAAAATATATGTACAGTTTTATAGAGTATTTTTTATTTATTTTTGTATGATAGTACGGAACGTAAAATCACTAAATCTTCTTTTTGCTATAAATTAGTAAATAGTTGATCGCTTCGATAACATATTGTAAATAACAAAACTTTCAATATTAAGAATGAAAAAAATAATTTTTTTTTGTATAATCTTCAAATTTTCTATGTCTGTCAAGTAGAGTGAGTCAAAAATGGTAAGCCTTGAGCACACTTTTCATAATATTAGAACAGCATAAACTATGAATGATGTCGGTAACAAAAATTTTTGTTTTTTCAATTACAACTTTTGTAGTATTCTACCTACGAACTTGTCTTCTTGAACTAATTTTAATGAGATTTAATGACAATTATTTTATTTCAGATAATTCATTTAGCTTTTTGACAATAATTTGAATTATTTTACTAAGTTGCTTATAATTTCTATTTTTTTTTCACAAAAAATTCCGAACAAATACTTACTGTTCCAAATTAGGAATTACATATTCAAATAACAATACGAAAACTTCTCAAACCCCACAAGAAACCCTCCCAACATTCAACAAACCAAAACAAAACCCTCAACCCATCCAAACTCTCCATCTTCACTTCCACCAATCTACAAACGCATCCGGCGCGTCTACATCTACACTCGTTGCTACTCTCAGCCAGGCACTCAGAAAAAAGGCGCATCTTTTTCGCTCCTCTCCTTAGCGCATAGCTCGCGGGTCTCTCGCTCGGCGCTCGCGCTAGCAGCGGCGGCGGTGGCGGCCGTTTCCCCACTCAGCGCCGTTATGGTCCCTATACACATGGAGTGTACTTTCTCCGAAAGAGCGGCGCCGGCTATAAAAGCGAGATTCGCCGTGTTTAAAGCGTGTTAGAAACGGAATCGGGCGACGAGCTGCTCACATCGGCTCCTCGCGTCTCTCGGCTGATCGCGGGTGTGTGATTTTTTTGTTGTTGCTGTTGCTGCGCCGAATTCGAGCGCCGAGTCTCCAGTTTTAACGAGAGTTTTTCTGGTTTTCGCCTTTTTTAATTCTTCGCGGAGCAGCGATAAAGCAGTGACCATGAGGAACTTCAGGACTTGGCTGCCGATGGCGGTGATGCTCGTCACTGCCCTGCCGGCTTCGCGCGCTGAGGGTGATTATTTTTGACCGACGATTTTTACGAATTATTGATAAGGATATTTTTTTCGTACGGGAGGCTGGGTTGTTTGAAAGTTTGTGAGAGACGGGAGATCTTTATGGATGGATTATGGTTTTGTGATTGACGCGCGGTTGAGATAGAATAGTGATGTTGCACCTGTTGAAAGATATGATCGTTGTATGTTATTTTAAACTCAATATTGGAATATTTGTTAAAAAATATTTAGTTTTCTGAACATATTCGTAGATTTAGTGAGTAAATTGTTGCGTAAAATTAGAAATTTTTCGATCAAACACTTAATTATTTACTCAAGGTAAAGATTTACGTTAGGACTCGGTTAGAAAGATTAGATATTTTAGAGTTTTAAATATTTGAACATTTTTTAAATGACTTGAATATATAATTTCAATTTCACTTAAATAGATAAAACACGTGTAAAATCATTTTTAAATGTTTAGCCTAAACCTTCATTAAAAATACTTTTTTTTTAATATTTAAAGTTTTAATATTGATTAAAGATGAAAAAATAATCTATTAGATATAACAATTAATTTTTATTTAATAACCAACTTAATAATTTAAATTAATTGACTTCGAAAAAATGTTTAAATTATTTTAAAAGTTATTTCATGTAAATCTATTTTTAAACATTGATCAGTATCCTCATTAATGATTTAAAGTTTTAATTATTTTTTATAAATCATTGGTATCATTTACAAATTTAAAAAAAAATTTTTTTATTTATCTAAATTCTTCACTAAGCATGAGAAAATACCTTGCCCGTCAGTACAGCTCGGAAAAATTGCGTCAATACTTCAAAGCGTTAACATAAAGAAAAAAAAGAGGAAAAAAAAGGGATAATTTGCTGTGACTGGGTATAATACATAATTAATATCGGTCATTTGCCAGGTTCGCGCAAATTGCCGGTTTTCCTTTAGTTGCGTACACGGGCTTGCGCGCGCGCACGCGTATGAGTTTTGTCGCGTCACGCGCGAGCGTCAAGTGCGCGCGGTGAAAGTGTGGGAGATTCACTCCCAACAAGGCGCGTAATTAGCGTCGCGACTGCGGGCTCAATTATAGGAAATATACGATTTGAATTTTCCCCGCGCTCGCGCGAACGAGAAGCGACCGAACAAAAGGCAGCTTGTTTACAAAAGCCGATTTCCCAATGACACCCAGCGGGGAAGAAAAGATGTTTCAAAATTTGCACAATCTCTCGCCGTCGGTTTCTGTACTTACGAATATCACTCGCTGCTTGTGCATTTGCATTGAGCACACCTGTTTGCTGTATTTTTTTGATTTCTTACGCCTCGCCGGAAAGCTTTGAGTTCTTTTTATTTTAGATTTTTCTTCCTTGGCGTTTTGAAATCTTTAAAGAGTGAGAGAAAAAATTAGCTTATATAGTCTTCTTTTTTGATTTTTTGAAAATTAATTTTTGCTTTCAATTAATATTTAACAGCAGCAAATGTTTAATCAACGATTAGCTATTTTCAAAGATAAAATTCCTAAAATTAAATCTCGTTGCAATTTTCATTCTCAATTCATTCTCACGGCGCAATTACCATTTTCCAACATTCGCAAGATCTCATTAAACGTTTTTACTACTTCATTGCATAAATAATTGCAAATTCCATCAGCCCCGGGGGAAGATCAATTCAATTAGTGTCTCGGGCGCAAGCCTTTTCCTTCCTTAACGCGGTACACGGGTATACATCGGCAATCGATTATCCTCTAACGTGAGATGAAATTGCTGGATTGCGGGAACAAAATACCCGGACTTCCTCTATTTTTTTTACGTGCTTACGCGGTATCACTCGCAATGTGTGAGCTGTTGCAACTCACGTTGATAATAATAACTGGTCATTAATGGCAGGAAGAACATCAAAAGTAGAAAGTTCAAGTGCTTTATTTAATTATTCACGCTTATTCTTTTCTTTCTTCTTTTTAATTCGAAGCAATTTTGTTCAAGCCTGCATTTCTAATCGATTTGCAAATATACTTCTGCCTAATTTTCAATTTACATAAGTACGTCGTTTTTACATAAGTATGTTTGTTTTCATACCCACGATTACTGAAGGGAAGAAGTTAATATTTTCTTACGAATTTCTACTAAATTATCAGCAAGTACATAATTTCACTAACAAGTTACCATTAATAAAAGTTTAAACTTTATTATAAAATATTTATAAAATTATGTGTTGACAGAACAAAAGCATTCATATTATCGATCGTTCCTGCATAAACATTTTATTTTTGTGAAAGTTAGGCATAAATTAAAATATATAAAATTAAATACAAAAATGAAATGGACTTGTATTCCAATTATGTCGGTTTAATTTTGGAAAACATTTTCTTCAATAAAATTTAATAATAAATTAACTCACTTTAAACAACAATATTAATAATCTCATTTGATCATCTAATACCAACAAAAAAGATAATATTGAAATAAAAAACTTAGCGAGACAAATATATTTGTAATTATATTTTTTTTAAATAATAGACAAATTAAAGTACTTTGTAAATCGCTACAATTAAGAAAAATATTATCATATATAACTTTGACAAATTCCGGAAAATAATTTTAAAATTAACTCTTTCGATTAAGGTCTCCTTTAATTCAATGTTTCATATATATTCGACCCTAGTCATTGTCGGCACTCTATAACTTTTACAAAGAAACGCCCACTTTATCAATAAAATTCTGATTCTTTTTACAGCGCCTATTTCCGGAAACTACCTCCCACCATCGACGAGTTATGGCACACCGAACCTAGGCGGTGGCGGCGGCGGCGGTGGCGGTTTCGGTGGTGGTGGCGGCGGATTCGGTGGCGGCGGCTTCGGAGGTGGCGCCCCCTCAGGTTCGTACGGTGCCCCAGCCCCTAGCAGGCCCTCGTCGAGCTACGGAGCACCCTCTTCCGGAGGCGGCTTTGGCGGTGGCTTCGGCGGCGGCGCTCCATCGTCCAGCTACGGCGCACCACCCTCCTCGTCTTACGGCGCACCCTCAGGCGGTGGTGGCTCCTTCGGCGGTGGCGGCTCCTTCGGCGGTGGAGCTCCTTCCTCCTCGTACGGTGCTCCATCAACTGGTGGATCATTCGGTGGTGGTGGTGGATCTTTCGGTGGTGGCGCTCCATCGAACTCCTACGGACCTCCGTCTTCGTCTTACGGAGCTCCCTCTGGTGGTGGATCCTTCGGTGGTAGCAGCGGCGGTAAGTTTCAACTATCTGTTTTGGAACGGTGTCAGATCGTTTCAGAGCCACTGGATTGGTTATCTTAATATGAGACTTTTAAAAACATTGAATTTGACTTTTAGGCGGCAGCTTCGGTGGAAGCTTCGGAGGTGGCGCTCCCTCTGGCTCGTACGGTGCTCCAGCACCCAGCCGTCCATCGTCCAGCTACGGTGCCCCTAGCCGTCCATCCTCGACTTACGGCGCTCCAGGTGGATCCTCTGGAGGTAATTTTTTTTTCGACTCGTAACACTATAGTTTTCAATATCAACTGTCATCGAATGCCGTGAAAATAACTTGAATCGCAATTTCAGGATTTGGCGGAAGCTTCGGCGGTAGCAGCGGATTCGGAGGTGGCCGACCATCCTCCACCTACGGTGCCCCATCTGGCGGCGGTAGCTTCGGCGGTGGCTTCGGAGGCGGTGCTCCCTCTGGCTCATACGGTGCACCAGCACCCAGCCGTCCCTCATCCAGCTACGGTGCTCCAAGCCGACCTTCCTCGAGCTACGGTGCTCCCTCCAGCGGCGGTGGATTCGGAGGCGGACGTCCCTCATCTTCCTACGGTGCTCCCTCTAGCGGCGGAGGATTCGGAGGTGGTAGCTTTGGAGGTGGATTCGGTGGTGGCGCTCCTTCGGGCTCGTACGGTGCTCCAGCTCCCAGCCGTCCCTCATCCAGCTACGGTGCTCCCTCTAGCGGTGGAGGTTTCGGAGGAGGTAGCTCTGGAGGTTTCGGGGGAGGTAGCTCTGGAGGTGGATTCGGTGGTGGCGCTCCTTCGGGCTCGTACGGCGCCCCAGCTCCCAGCCGACCATCGTCGAGCTATGGTGCTCCAAGCAGCGGAGGCGGACAGGGTTATGCCAGCAACGGAGGTTACCAATATTAATTTAAGGAATACGCGAAGTTCAAAGTCCGCAGATATATCGAGGCGTTTAATTTGAAGATCAAAGACAACTTGCCGACGAAGGTCGAAATTAATCATTTCTCTCGCAGACGTTTGTTCGCGCGGTTATAATGTATGTACTCGTTTTTAAACTTACGCAGATTCTAATTCTGACCTTATAAATAATTACGATGAATCTTGGTAAGTTCCAAAGTTTATGTAATAATCGCATCACCGTTTTGAATAACGTTTTTAATAGAAATGATTTTTTTGAGTCCTTTTAGCTTAAAGTTTAGCACGCATTACCAAGAGTGCTACGTTTGTACAAATTTTAAAGTTTTAAAGGATTTTGAATTTTTAATAACTTTAAAATCAGCTTTTGTCTCAGTGTAATTTATTTATTATGTAAGAGCGATTTTTTATACCGATTATAAATACAATAATAACGAAAAAAAATAAAAAACGTTCCTTTTTATAAATTATTGTTTCATTGTCTATTATTAGTCCCACCTTATCCTTTTTTTCTGTCGCTTTATTTAATAATCTAAATCTCAACACTATATAACAGATTTAATATAATGATTAAAAAAAAAAAAAAACAATTCAAATTTTAAAAAATTTCTAAATTTTGATTAAACTATAAATAATAATAATAATAATTTACTTAGAAAATCGTATTGTATGAAATGAATATAAGGATAATTATTATTTGGATAGTGATAATCAGAAGTTCTATCACGTATACATCCTATACACTACACATGAATATAGTTATTAAAAAAACAATTAATTACTTGATAAATATACTTACCAAATAAAGTAGTGAATTCTTCATTTACTCTATCTCAACGACAACTAATATTCTCCATCTTATTTAGTAGTGCTCAATGTTCTTTTGATGTTATAATTTAATTTTTTATTTTAAAATAAAGAATACAGGGAGAAAAAGTTAGGTTTTACGTTCTTTTAATTGTAAACATTATGATTTTAGACAGTGAACGAGACATACCATTCGCTAGTTACTCGATTTATTGATTCACTTGACTCAGCTACCGAGAATTCATGAATAAATAAAAAGAGTCTTTCTATTCTTGCTTGCTCTGTGCATGTAAACCTTCTGCAGTTTAACCTACAGTTGCATAACCACAAAAATAGCATATAAATCTATATTTGATGTCGCCCAGTAAATAAAGAAAATAATAAGATAAGTTAAATACTTCATTTTACTTATATTTTAAACAAATGCTTAAGTACTTTTACTTTTTTACTTAAAATAAAAAGGAAAATGATAAAGTGAAATTAGGACAACGGAAACTTGTTTTTGTACACTGTTTATTTTTAACATTGACAATCAACATATTTCGACTTCATTTGCGCAATTATACAGTTATATGTCGTATGTATATATTTATATTTATATATTTTTATATAATGTATTTATATTATAATATGGTACATTTCATTAATACGATAACATTTCTTTATATTTCGATAAATTCTTGTTTTTCACTTTTATGAGGACATTTCTAATTATTATTTAATCAGTTATTTGATTGATTGACCAACTGCAAGTTTATTTTTATTTTTTAATACATATTGAAAATTAAAAAAAAAAATATTAAAGAATAAATTTTAAATCTTTTTTTTAAATACAATTAACCAGTTTTCTTGAATTGTTGAATAAACTTAAAATTTAGTTACTCAATCGATCAAATAATAAATTAATTGAATAATAAACTTTTTCCTATTTGCTTTCTTTTAACTTTTTTTTCCTGATATGTATCATCTCCGTCAAATTACATTTCGAATGATATGTATTTTTTTTTGTTTTGTCAAAGCTTATATTCTAGTAACAACAATTCACACTCTTCAATGATATGTGTAGTTTTCTGCGTTGATCATTCAAGAATTACACGCTAAAATGACGCGTAATACGTAATATTTTATTATGTAGGTTAAAAAACTGTGAGCACGGTTAGTCAAATTCCTCATTTATGTGTTTCTCGCCAGTCGTACTCCAATGTATACGCTTGATAGAAGAAGATTATCATCATCGTGCCCACTTATGTTATAATCAATGGATTTACACAGTTTTTAAATTTGTATATTTATATAAATTGATATCGATTTCACAATGACTAGAATTCATAAGGACAGATTTTTTCACATGAATTTCCGTGATATAAATTTAAGGCTTTTTAGCAAAAATTTCAGAAAAGTTTTTTAATTTCGAGAGTAGTTATGAGATGTCGCTCATTTAATTTTTCCAAATGTTCAGCATATCGAATTATTTAATTTTTAAAATACAGAAACAGTTAAATAGGCAGCTTACAACCAATAGAGAGATACAGTTTAGTTCAGGTAATACGTTTTTTGTTTCGTATTATTTGAAAACATTTAGTGGAGATAAATAAAATTGCACATCTCCGGCTCTCCATACTGGACGACGAGTGATACGATTTTTTATATACACACATTATTTTATATTTGTTCTTTTAATTATCTGTACAGTGGCAACTTTATCTTCGTTAACGGCAATAAATAAATGTTCGATGATTCGACGACTCATTATTTTTATTTATTTTTTTTTATTATTCCTTCGTTACTTCAATATGCAACAGTTATATAGTTGTATATAGTATAACGATCGGGACTACTTAACCATAAACAATGAAGTGAAATGATCAATAAAGCATAATGAAAAGTGGGATTACACTTTACGTAATTAATGATAATACATCTAAGTAACTACAAATCAACAGTAGCAACACAACGCATTTTTAAACACTCTTTCTTATCATTAGTGTATTGCAAATCGTAATTTTACATTTGTATGTGTGCTTTGTTTATTCACGTTCCTTTCATCTGTAATAAATACTATTTTCTTTATTTTTCTCTAAATTACGGTTTTTATTTTATAAGCTTTCCTATTATATGTACTTTCGCATATACTTTCTTTCGTTTAATAAATCTCTTTTAGTTGACTGAATTGTTTTCAGTGATATGTATTTGTTTCTTTTAATCTCGCACTTTCTTTGTGAACCGTGTATATAAGAGCGCAAGATTTTTTTAAATCTACTTTTCCAGTATTATTTATTTACACAAAATGAAGCAAACGTGCCTCTACAATAAAAGTAAGAAAAAGAAAACTTACACAATAAAAATGTGTAAACGCGTTTTCACTTTATTGGAACTTACGTTGAATGAACGTAACGAAAAATTTTTGTAGATTTGAGAAAAATCTTGCGCATATTTATAACAGTAATATATTATGTGTGTACATCTTATTTTTTTTCTGATCTATGTCGACCTTTAAAATACCTACATGTATATACTGTGAGTTTTTGTACGTACTGCCAGCGCACACCAGATTATCTTTCCAGTGCAGCGCACACAAAATCTCGATGCTATACGCTATATAATAAACTCAACAAGCTCTGTCGAAGGCTGATCCGCCATATTGTATTCTTTTAGAAAAATATTTTATCTTTATAAAATGCCGCTAGTTACCTACAGACACGCGTTCAACTGAAAAACACTGCTCTTATATTGACAGTTTTAAATTTAGATCAATGTCAACACCTATATATAGATATATATATTTCTCTATTTTTTTATATACTTTTTGGTATTGTAAATATTCTGTTGAAACACATTATTGACCAGCTGATCGTAAAACTGCATGCAAAGAGTGAACTTACAATAAGCAAAAATGCAGTCACAGCCGTTTGTTGTAAGTACACCTTTTAACATTTTATATAACATTTATTTGCTATGCGCTTCAAGATTGACTTCCGTATGTGTGTAGGTACTTAGCAAGAAAAATATTGATTTTCTGGGTAAAATTAATTTTGGGTAAATTAAAATATAATAATTATTAAAATATTTTTTAATGTATTATTTACCTTCTTACAGCCAACTCTGTAATTCCGCGTCAATTCTTGCATTTACTTAAATTAGTTTGATTCATTATTTAAAAAGAAAAATAATAATAATCATTCTAATAATCACGTTTCAACATATTTACTGTAAGTATTTTAATATAATCCATAATTTAACTATATTTTCTTAGTAATACAAGGTACGTTCTAAGCGTCATGGAACTTAGAATTTATTTATCACAAAACACTAGAAATTCATTTTCGATAGCCAGCATCAAGAAAATTTGAATTCTACGACTTATGCAAACAAATGGCAAGAAGCTCATAAACTTCTGAAAATGATTGACTTAATAAACCTAATGAAAGCTCACCATCAATAGTAGTGTATGTAAGTAATTGAACGTCATTAATAGTCACGCGTTTTTTGCGAATTCATCACATTATGCATTTATACTTGCAGCTCTATTAAATACACTTTAACATTTATACTCTCATGTTATTTAGTCAAAGGAACTTTTCAAGCGAGGGAAACGACCAGCGTAAACGCGACGAGAGTTACACAATAAAAGCATTCTGCTAAACTTTATCTAGTACTTTATCTCTATTGTCTCTATTAGTTCAACAAAAATCGCGTGAGTATTTTTTTTCTTCTCTCTCTCTCTCTTTTTTTTAAATTTGTTGTAGAGGTCAAGATTTGTATACTCGACAGCAACATTTTTGTAACATTATTTTCGAATAAAATATCTTTATCGATTTGTCAACATTTCGATATAATTTTTAGATATAGATATGTGAATAGCTTTTTCTCATAATAAAATTAACTAATTTGTACAAAATAACGATCATGAATAACGCGATTGGCGGATCGGCCGATATGTAGTATTATTTTCAACGTAAGACCTCTTTAAGCAATTGGTAGACTATAAATGCATTCATATATATATATATATATATATATATAATATACATCACAAACAAAAACGGTATGTGTATATAATATTTACTAGGCCTAAAAGGCGACGCGGCTTTTGAGAAATGTGCAATTCGCTAAATTCCAGAATTGATACAACCTAATTTATTTAAATTTCCTGCATGTACTTTTGCATTGTTTCGTATAACATACGTAACTACTTGTGAACGTAAATATAATTATATTCTTCTCAACATTTTCAACCTTAGAAAAAATATTAAAATTAAACAACATATTATGATGCAGGATCAAAAAAGAAGGTTGTACCATTTTAGAATTTGGCGAACCACTGAAAATAGTATAAGACTAGTTGTCAAAATTAAAAAAGGAAAGAAACAGTCCTAAAATTCTACAAAAATTAAGCTAGTCAGTCAAGAAACGAAAAAAAATTCGGAAAAGTAACTTAACCTAACTTTATAAAAGTCTTTTATTGCTACTTTTAATAAGAGTTAAGTTTCAACCCTCTCCGAAGAATACTTAGCGCCATATAGACAGACGTGATAGCTCAGCGACTTTCAAACACTAACAAAATCCAAAAACCAGAGATACCCGCCCTTATAGCCAATGAAAAAATTCCACCCCTAATCACCATCATCAAAAAATACCGTTCACATCGCCGCTCGCCGAACTATCACCCCGCCAGCGCAATCACAAAAATCAAATCACAGAAAGTAAAGAAAATGTTAATAAAGTAATAAAGACCTGCTGTCAAAACCCGAGAGCGTGCAAAACAGTAAGTGTCTGGTGTATGTGTGGGAGGAAGTGTGATGGGCCGCGTCGCCGCGCTTATTGTTGGTCACAGCATCCGATCACGGAGTCCGAGGCGTATTATTTAGAAGGCGGTACTGTTTTGGGCCTGACGCGAGGGTGCGGCGCCGCTGGGGTGGGGGAGCCCGAGCGGGCCCCCGACCCCACCACCGCCGCCACCGCCGCCGCCGAGGCCGCTCTGCGCCTGCTCACCGCCCGGGAAGCCCGGCTCCATGTCGTAGTCCGGCTCGAGTGCTGGATTCACCCGGCCGTTAGATTCGTCCTTGCTGCCGTAGAGCCTGCCGGCGCCAGCCGCGAGGACTGCCATCTGCTCGCCCTGGAACGTGACAATTCAGAGCCAGACGACCCAGCCGCTATTTAATTTGCAGATTCTTTTTTTTGGGGGGGGGGGGGAGGATGGGGATTATTGTTGCTTTTCGGGTGGGTGGGGAGTGATAAATGTTTCATCTCGGCCGGGGTGTAATCTAGAAGGTACGTGGGTGTATACGTCTAATCTTTGAACGTTAAATTTGGACGTGCGCGCCGTTAGTCGAAACTTCCCTTGGGTGTGCTTCATTTTCACGCGCGCTCGTATTGTACGGGGGCACGTGTGTTGGGATATTTAGATATATGAGCGTGGAAGCGCGAGTGTAGGCATATCTTTTCCGTATGTGTGGGGTTTGGGCAATAAAGTCTTTTCTTATCTGCATTCATGCGTGTAATATAAGCTTATGGCAATTTGTAAGGTATATTATGGGGAAGGCAAAAATGATGATCTATATTTATGGTAATAAAAATTATTTGAATTAGGGCTATATTATACAGTTTATTAATAATAAATGCCAGAAGATGATTGGTTTTCGAAAATATTGGAATAAAAATTTGAGCGAATTTCATTACATGTGAGCTCGAACGAATAGCTATGATTAGAAGAACTGAAGAATTTAGTATTGATTAATGTTTAACTGATAAAAATATAAAACTGTGCATAAAGATACTAAATTATTCTTTAATATTACATTTATAAAATTTGTTTTATTCTAAATGCTAATTAAGGAAAATAAATGATTGCAAATAAATTTTAATATAATTCCACAAAATAAAAGATCTCTACATCATTGTAATAATACAATTGTAATTTGAAATAGAGTGTTATAAAAATCGAGATTTTAGCAGTCCTAAATATATTATGAGCTAAATAGTATTTATATCATTAAAAATAATATTTTTCCCAAATATATTGGTGAAAAGTGAGTAGGAGCTTTACCGTAATTGAAGTTAAATTATAGGCTACAGGCCATACTTTAATTTTTGTTTTCGGCACTATTCGTTTCACAGAAATGAGGTCAAGTTAAAAACAAGTGAAGGTTGGCCTAATACCCTTTGTACTACCGGAGTTTGATTGACATGAGACCTCCTACTTTCTTAGATGTTGGGCATTAAAAACTGTGCTACAAATACACGTACCCGCAGAATATTCATCAGCATGAAAATATAATATTCACTTTCCTTTTTCTAAATATGACTAAAAATAGAGCTATGAAGATAGTTGTGACGTTCCTTACATAAAATAGAGTGAAATTTAATCAGTGTAAAAGTAGCTACTTGTTTAAAAATTTATTAATTTTAATAGTTTGGTTGCGTTAAATTTAATATTACAGCTTTTAATGCGATATTTCTCAATAATTTAAATATTGTTAATTTTATACAATAAATAAAAAGTTTTTAAATTTATATAATCAATACTACATTTTTGTTCAAAAAATTACTTAAAATTCGATGACAAGGCAAGGATATTAAGTTTAATTACAAAAAATGTTATCAAGTTGACTCGAATAGTTGTTAATTTCGCTTGTAATTCTTTACAAGGTTTCTACCTTGACTGATTCTTCGCAAGACTTTGGAGTGAAAAAATGCCACAATCTCAACAATCTCCTTAACAAACATTTAAAACAAAACAAAAAACAAGTATAACTAAATAGAGCCATAACTGACCTCAGCTGGATCGGGGCCGACCCTCTCGACGTCCTCCGGAATGTTGACGACGCATCGGAAGACATCGTAGCCCGGGGCTAACCTGCCGCTGAGGAAGACGACCTGCGTGCCGTACGACACACCAATCAGAGTGATCAGAGACAGCAGCATGGCCATGGTGCGGAACGGGAAGGTCTGGACGTCGTTGACCGCGTCGTAGCCCGGATAGTGGATCAGGGCGGGCAGGCCCATTATCGGCTCGCCGCCGCTTATGCGCACGAGGAACGCGATTATGTAGGCGGTCAGGCTGCCGTAGGTGTTGCAGTAGGGCTTGAAGTGCACGACCATCAGCAGCTGGGGGAACAGGATCACGTAGACGAGGTCCGAGCACATGGACCAGAGACCGTAGATCGAGGGGATGGTCAGGGCCATTATTGTGCTGAGGATGCCGACCACGCCGATGCCCACGCGCATAACCCAGATGATCTCCATTTCCGATGCCTGCGTACAACGAGAAACAAAAAAGATAGGATTTCTTTTATTTGCGTTTTTCTTTTTTTTGTGCAGTGAATTTTTTTATTATTCTATTGTTACGCTTGCTTTGTTGAACTTTTTTTTTACTTTTTAGAAATATACGCTCAATATTTACTATATGTTAATGCAGAAAAAATTATTCTTTTGTCCAATAACAAGCGATTTAGCTGATTCAGAAAATGTCTCTGTACTATTTTTAAGCCGAGAAAAATGTATTGAAAAATTTTGCTGAAATAATCATCTTTGTATTGATTAAACTCGCAGCTAAAGTATTTTCATCCCCTGTCTCGCGAGCTAAATTTTTTTTTAATGATTCAGAATTCACAATGATGAGTAACCGCGTACTTCCAGTACGAAATTTTTAATAATTTTCAAAATAAATCCAAGGCTATCACTTTCCAAAATCAATACCATATAAACAAACGTATCTAAAAATTACATCGCAGCAAAACCAACAGAAAAGAAAAATAGCTAAAACAAACTCACCCTTTGACGGAAAATCAGCTTATAGACGTTTCTGGCGAACATGGAGCTAGCCGAGAGGATACTGCTGTCGGCCGATGACATTACAGCAGCGGATACTGCGCCTAAGCCGAAGAATGACACGAAAGTGGGCGTGAGGTATTGCAACACCATCGGCAGAATCATGCTAGTCTCCTTTTCCGTCAGCGGCCAAGGACCTTTGTAACCTGTCTCGTTCCACGCTGAAACAAAAACGTATCCACGTGTCTTTTCAATATTTTTTTAGCGTGCGATCAAAGTCAGAGGTAGGTTTGATATCAAATAAGTGCTTTTTTGAGGATTTTAGAGGATGGGTTTAGTTTGCTGTTTCGGTGAATGTTGGCTTGTTTATTTTAACGTTCGTAGAGTGCCTCTGCGAATACTGATTAACTAAGTTTTGGAATCGGGTGTGGCGCGTAACTCACGTAACTTTTTAGCGGCAAAGACCTGATGTTTGTTTAACGCATTAGTAAAGTCGGAAGTGTCCTGTCTAGACGGAACTTTCCAATTTTACAGGAAAAACAAACATCTTATGTAAGAAACATTGGATAAGGATGACATTATAACGAGATTTTTGTTTATGCTAATTTTCTCGGGGGATTTTCTCTTTTCTTTTCACTTGTTTTTTTGATTACAGGCCGTATATCTTAATACGCGTATCTGAATTTTCACCGGAATTAGCAACTAATAATGAATAGAAAATTATTGGTCGTAAAAACATCAGTGGGAAATGATTAGAATTACTAAAACTATTGTATTTAATTGTGTCAATTCCATCGAATAAAGCTTATCGAATCTCCTTTGTACAATAGTACAATAACATCCATACTGATGAGATCATTAACAATTCCAACAATAGTTTCTCTAACGACGGTCAAATCAACCTGACAAACAGTCCAATTTCCAGCAAAATATATCATACATCGTAAAAACAATCGCGAATCCAAAGATAATCAAATATCCTCCGAAAAATGAAGTCTTCCAAAAAGTCTAATCAGCCGATTACGCGAGGGCCGCCGCGTCAATATTATTTAACGACCTTTATGAGCGATATTTTTTCACGTGAACGCGAGGATCGCCGCGGGCCCGGCTCCTTCCCTTCCTCCCTTTTGTTTTTCTTCCGCTCCTGGCCTCGCAAGCCTCCGCACAAGCCACAAGTATACGCTTTCCTGGGGGGTTGCTGCGACCATGCCGAAGGGGATTAAATTAGGCACGTCTAGCTACCTACTCTCTTCCTGTGGCCCCGCTCTTTCTCTCCTTCGGTTCCCTTCCCCTGCTCTCCCTTTTCTTTCTCGCTTCTACAAATCTCCCCTTTTCTCTTTCTCTGGCGTTCTACTATTCTTTTTTTTGTTCAGGTCTCGTTCGTTTTCATTCGTGTTGGATCTCTCTTTTATGCTATTAGTTCCTTTTTCTCGTTCAATTCGCTCTTTCGTAACGTTCGTTGTTCTGGTATTTTAGAGCGTTATTTATGAAATGTTGTTTGCGTGCTTCTGCGCCAGACTGTTTATTAAAAGCATTTTCTAGATTTATTACATTAAAGTAAAGGATCGCTAAAGGCTAATAATGCATTAGATCGTAAGCTTCAATTTCACATAATAATAGCGTTTAGAAAAAATGACAAACCACATTAAATAACCCTTGAATATTTATAGAGCATAAAGAACAATACACCAGACTCTCATACCCGATTCACAAAAGCATTATATTTATATCGATCCCTTACTTTCGTCAGTGTCTCTAAAGCACAAAATGAGTTCGTGCTCGCGCGCAATTACGATAAAGTTTCGGCGGCCAGCTTCAGAATGAGCATTAATCCAGAAATATACACTCCGAGCGGATAATTTATACTTCATTCCGTTCCATGGATTATTTAACATCCGGCTAAAATTAAAAAGACACACTATCCTTAATTGCGCGCCGTGCCACTTTTGCATAAACAAAAAACGCGCAAAAAGCCTTATCACGCCGACCGCGACCCTACCTACTCACACACA
>JAPYZA010008003.1:0-14242 GCA_030522685.1 Eupelmus azureus | reverse complement strand
CTTATACCAACCGCGACAGTAGGCGTCGTCGAGTTCTCCACGACCACAACAGCCCCCAGCCCGGCGTGATCCCTCAGCTGTAAGGTCAGCGACCTCGAGCTGAAGATCTTATTATCCTGAGAGTCATCCAGCAGCCACTCGGCGCAGGCCGAATTTCTGGCCACCGGGCAGCGGTAAACGGCTCCGGGCTCGGCGACTCGGTAACTGCTGTCGCCGATCCTCGAGGAGTTGGCGCGCGGCGCGCCCACCAGCAGCAGCGAGTCGTCTTTGTTGGCGGGGCCGTAAAGCGCCAGAGAGTAGCCGAAGTAGGCTGCACGCTGCGAGTTGTTGCGCGGGTCGCCGAAGATTTTAGCGTTGGGCACGTCTAGGTTGAAGCTGACGATCGAGGGCAGGACGGCGAGGAGAGCGAGCAGGTGAGGCGGCATCGTCGGCGAGGGGCGACGAGAACACTGGAATTATGGAGTTGGGAATGAGCTATTGATGATTTTTTTTGTTAATGGTAGCGAGGTGTTTTTGTATCTTGGTTGGGCAGAAATTATTTTGAGTGTTCGTGAGATACTTGGAGTTTGTGAAGGTATTTCGAGGAAAATTTGTAATGCTTGCTGTTGTAATTTTAAGAAGAAAATAGTGATTTTTGTTGATGTTGATTACTTTGGGCATTGACTAAAAATTAGTGCTTGAAACAAATAAATTTTTAGATAAATACATTATTAGACCTGGAAATTAACATTCAATAACTTTACTTAAATAAAAAAAGGAATTATTCATATAAAAAATATAAATTATTTTTCAATTTAATTTTGTTGTGAAAAAGTGGTAAATAATATTATATAATGGCTAAAGAAGCAATTTATAAAAACCTTATTAACTTATTACCCTAAAAATATTTAAAAAATAATAGGAAAAAATATGAAGCAGATAATACGAAAATATTTTTGAACATATCGTATAACTCAGTTATATACGTTAACAAAGTTTTAAAAAGATCATTTTTCTTGTACCGGAACTTATGTCGATATACGTCTAGATACTGTTACTTCTATTTTTTTTCTCCGATTACAAAATTTTTATAGAGAATAAAAATATCGAAATTAACTAGCAATAATTTTTATAATTATTATACTTTTGCCAAACAATAAGAAAGGTTTTGTTTATAAGAATGTTTTGCTTCGAGTAAAAATTCTTACCATTTAAATCACATTAGCATTTAATACGCAGATTTTGATGTAAAAATAAGATAATGTTTTGATTAATTATTTCTTTCTCTTAGTTCATAGAATTTCGATTAAATTAAACAAAGAAATACTCATAAAATACTTAATATATGAGCACAATGTCAGGTATTTTATCTAATGATAGTTAGGTATCAATAAATTCATCATTTGCATTTATAGATTAATTCGAAAAACATTTTGTGAACTTTATACACTAAAAAAATTTTCGAAAAATTAGAATATTTGCCAGTAAAGCTACCGCAGACTGTGAAATTCTAAAAAAAAATTACTACACTTTGTAGAAAATTTTATTATAAGTATAGAAAAAATTACAATCCCTCTTATAAAATTTACCATACTGTCTTATGAAACTCCCTATAAAATATAGTAACTTTTTTCGATTTTTTCAGTTTGTGGCAGCTAATTCATTTAGGTTTTAAATATACGGCTGCAATGTAACTATAATTTTAAGATACGCTTTTCCTCTTATTGCAAACTCCTAACACGTACGAGTTGTTAACAAAAAAACTTAGGAACCTGATCAGGAGTCAATTTATTTTCTTTTATGGTTTTCATTTTTAATTTATTTTTAATTTAATTATATTTAAAATTCGATCAAAATAAAAAAAATAAAGTTGAATCCAGATAAATAATACCAATTAAACCTATATTTACTTAAATCACAAAGGACTAATTCGAAAAGCCTGGAAAGTAATTATCCAAAAATAAATTTCTTCACTTAGCACTGATGCTTCATCTCTATTAAATATTAACTTATTTCTGTGTAAATCTATGTATCTTATATAAAAGATAAACTCTCAAACTCTCCAAAAAATGATATAAACTAAATTTCCAAAAAATAAACTTCTTTCTACAGGCAGCCACAGAACAGTATACATGCAAAATATAAAATAACAACTTTTCACTTTAACTTACTAATCTGCACTTTCACTTCACTTGAAACAATATTCTCTCACTTGCACACAAAGTTTCAACTAGTCCAATACTACGCACATCTTTAAAATATCAAACACTCGACCTAAAAAAAATTTACTATCAACGAAATTTGTTTCCGTACCAAACTCACTGCCAATTAGTAAACACGCCTGCCTCGCTCATTACACTCTTTTCACGCTCACGAGCCGCAGTGGCAGCATCTCGCTCAGAAAAGATATAGACTCGGACTGCCGGCGCGATTTAATGAGCCGCATTATGATTTGCCCGAGTCACAGGAAGGATGTGTGCGCGCGATACGCGGAAACTTTGATGATTTCATTCGCGAGTCGAAAACCTTCTCACTCTCATTCCGTGTGTACGTACCTATAGTGTCTTGGTTATTGGATTTTTAACGAAAGGGGACAAAGTATTTACTCGGGTTTTTAAAGAGATGGGGAAAATTTAGGTAACTTTAGGGATGTGTTCTGACAGCTCGTTAGGAGTATAGGAAAAGATTAGCAGGTATAATGATTCATGTAAATGGTTAAATGGCCCGTAGAATATGTAATTGTGATTCACGTAAATAATATGAATGATTCATAAAAAATTTAATTGATTAAAGACAGAATTTGAGCTAACAATAGAAAAAAAACAACTTTTAAGTCAGAATTCAAACTCTCGCTATTGATTTATTTAGTAAACTATTTGAGTTTTTTGTTTCGACAGTTACAACTACAAAAGATTTATCTGAGAGAAACAGTTGAAAAAATCTTATTTGGCAGAATCATTTGAGAAAGACTTAGCTCGTGCGAAAAGTTGAAAAAGACTTATCTCGCTTCCTGAATAAAAAGTAGTAAAAATTTTAACAACGCTGGACCTACTTTAATAATATATAAAACTTACGTTTATTATTTATATTATGCGTAAGAGCAAAGAAAGAAATACAGATTGTTCATTATGGATAACAAAAAATGTTATTTTTCTTATATAAGTTTACAAAAAGCTTGCAAAAATCATATGATAATTTAATTTATTATTTATAACAATATTTGTTATCTTAATCATCAAATGTAATAGAAGAAACCTTAATTAAGTATTTAATAATCGCAAGTTTTATTTATTAAATTAAGTCCGTCGTAGGTAAATTTCTATTATTTTTGTTTTTTAAGCGTGTTTTCTAATTTTTCGTACGCGGTAAGTCTTTTCCAAACGTTTCTGCGGAATAATTGCAATTGGAACCGTCGATTAAATTTTTTCTCTTGATTCGCTTAACTTCATTGGAACATTTCGAAAAATTCCATGCGAATATTCTTGGGTCGGAAGTACAATAAATAAAAGAAATATAATTCCGGCAAAATATAAATCATGGAAATTTCATTTTAACCTAATATGAAAAATCAATTTTTTATAATTCTCCTTTAAGTAGAAAAACGGTGTCATCAAGTTTATTCAGAATTGTAAAACTTAAATTTGAAGTTTAAATTAAATATATAGGGCAGTATGAATGATTTTATGTGCATCGACATAAGACTAAGTATGCTAATTTTTGTAGATGGCGATTCTCTGATAAGAATAAGTTTATTATTTTTACAGCTGTAGTTAAATTTGAAAACATGATTCATTTGCTGATTCAATACTTATTAATGAATATTTTATGTAAGTTATAATTTTACTATTATATTTTACTATTATATTTTAATATTTTATGTAAGTTATAATTTTACTATTATATGTAAAGTTTTCATTTTTGTATTATTTTACATATAAGTGATTTTTAAAGCATTTTTTACATAATCCAAAATATTTTTTAATTTATGCAAAATAACGACTAATCTTACAAAGCTTTTTCTTATTATAAGTTTGAAACTTACCTTGTATAAAAATTTTAAAAATATACTCAGAGATCCATAATCATAAATATTTCTTTCATTTTATATACATAATTAACTGACATTGAAACTATTTTTTTATTCAACCTCATTTACAGAAAATGAATAATTTTAAAATTTAATATATATATAAAAATTATAATTACAATTAAATTTGTATGTTATTCCGCATAAAAATGTGAATTCAATGTCATTTTAATATTAAAAACTTTTAAATATTTCTGAACGATTTTTATTCACTAATTGACCTAAAACTCCTTTTTGCAATTAATGTTGCACAGTGAACGTTTAATAAATTATTCATTTCGAATTTTTATAATAGTAATGAAGCTAACATTTTTTTTTGTACAAAAATTTTTCATAAAATTTCGGTATAATTTAACTCTTATACTTTTTGTAAGACAAACAAAACAGTAAAAATTGTTAAAAATCTTTTTTATATTCTACAATAAAACATGCAAATAAATTTTATAAGCCCCATTTAAAAATCGCTCCATGCAATTACCTTGTATTCAATTCAGATGAATGACAATGTAATCAAATATACGGAAATAACAACAAACAAAACCATTTTCACATCGTTTCGTTAATTTTTCAAACTTGATATATTTAACGTTAAATCATTAAAGTTACATGAAAAACCGTACAGGATTTTCTATTTTTCTCCTTTTATTATCCGCTTTATAATATATATATATTTATAGAGAGTACATCTCAAATTAACGGTAAAAGTAAAGTGAAGTACTTATTCAGAGATATTGTAACTTTATTGCAAATTAATTTTCGTTTATTGATTAATAATTATTGTATTTCCACAAAAAACGTAATATAAGAACATAATTCACTTGTACTTTACTTTCCCATCACACATAAATCGATTTATTAACAATACACGTTATATTTTAATAAAGTTTCATCGATATCAAGATGCATCGTTTATGCACACATATGTATATATGCATATATATACATATACATATACATATATATGTATATATATACATTTATATATCTTCACTGCAGAGTCCATTTTGCTCTACCTTTTCTTTTTCCACATTATCATTATCGTCTTTAGAGTTCAAGCATCAAAATGATTTTCACCACGTCATCCAACGTCCGTAAACACTTTAAAAAAATGGAAAAAAATACAACTCAAAAAATCTTAAATAAAACGCATTCAGTGAGGAAATAGTATAAAAATAAAAGTTTCAGAATGCTTACTTCTGTATATTTTTATAATAATTAATAATAAAATTCAATATTACTATTTTATATTTTGTTTAGAATATTTTTTATTTAGATTTATCATTTAACAAAAACAATAAATTAATAAAAAATATCTATTTAAACTTTTAAGAATAATAATAATTGAACCACCAAATGGTAAAAGATAATTGATCAGTGACAATCGTTGTGTCCCATAAATATTAGGAAAAATGAAATATTTTTTCAAAATTTAGATAATTAGCAAACACTCTGATTAAAAAAAAAAAAAAAATAGAATAAACATGAACCACTGACGTGGAACATACGCGAATAGTTACACACACAACTCATATTTCGTGTTATATAAAAATATATGTAGCTCGAGGAATCACAGATTCATTATGTACACGCACAAGGATTTCTTTGATTTTCTTGTCGCACAATCCTTTTAGTCATCGGAGGAATCGCTGCTGCTTGGCGTGGGCACCATTACACGCTTTCTGTAACTACGCCTTGCTACGTCCACCTTTTTTTTAAACCATTCAAGATTTTTGATCATACGTTCATGATCCGAACTTTCGCCTCTGCCTCTGGATGATGACTTTTCTGTTGTAGAAGCATTATATTTTTCAGTGGTCGAGACACCAGAAGTGATACCGCTGTCAGTGGAAGTTGTAGGAAGCTTCGAGTTTTTCTTAGGTGTCGCTTCTTTAACTGTTACGCCATTGTGTGTTGCCGATGAATTTTTCTTGCTATTGTGATTATTACACTCAACATCGTTATTAATCTTTTGTCGCTTGCCTTTAACCCGATGTTCCCGACGTGTATGGTTCATAATTGAGGACAATTTGCTCTTGTTGCGAGGTGCCTTTCGTTTCGGAGGCTCTTTTATTGGACGTTCTCTCGAACTATCGGAATCAGTATTTGCTGATCGTTGTTTACTTGGAGTGCTAGTAGTCGCTTTGGCGTTATTGTCTTCGGAACTGCTACTGCTGGAGCGCGACTGTCGCCGTCGCGGTTCCACAGTGAGAGCAGTTGTTTGATAGCGTGAACGTCGAGATGAGACAAAGCCGCTACTGGTACTTGGTTGTGCCCCATCTGCAGATTGCTGCAAATGAAAAGTAAAATTGTAAGAAAATTTATTATATACGCCAATTAATAATGTTATTAAATATCAGAAATAACAATGACATATTGAAAATTTAAATATTAATAAAAAAATCGAATAATTGAAAATTCGTATTAATCGTTATCTAAATTAGTTAAATTTAGCTTTTATCTTAATGTCATATAACATAAGGAAACTTTCATAAATAAATTATTTTAAAGATACTTACAAAATTATTATTATTTTTGTGTATTATTTTGTGCAAGTGCTTTTGTGTTGGCTGCTCCTCAGGTTCTGAATCGCTATCATCTTTGGCGTTATTCACTTTTCTTCGCGCTCTACTCCGTCTCGTGGACGTACGGCTACTGTGTTTTCTTTTAATTCCTTTCGATCTAGGCGTAATAATTTTATTTGCTTTACTCATATTATTTTCTGTTTCACTCGCCGAGGCAGAATCGACTCCGTTCGCGTTTGCCGTTGTCGTAGTCGAGGTATTTGCAGTTGTCGTAGTTGATGAAGTAGAAGCGTTGTTTTTAGATTGTGAATTATTTTCCATGGTAGCTAAGCGCATCAGTTTTTCGCGACGATTAGCAATGAGACGAGTTATGCGGTTGGGTGATTCTAGAGGACGTTCGGGCGCATTCGACGAGTGAGAGGTCAAACTTGAACCAAGGATGCAGCGCATCAATTGATGCTCTGATACAGTAGAATCTAAATAATAAAAAATATATTTCGTCAAGCAAATGAAACAAGTGAACATTTCAGATTTTATTAATCTATTTTATACGTAATTCAACATTACTATATAATCAAACAATTACTAGACATTAAAATGAATACATTAATTCAGATGATAATGACTTATAAAATAAGTACAAAAAGAATTACTTTGAAAGTAAATTTGATTGAAAGTGATTTTATTAACTAACCTTTTTTTTTATTAACTAACCTTCTGAATCTGACGGATTATTGCGATCAGAAGTATTATTATATTCAGGATCACTTGGACTTTGTGGTGTTGGTACATCTTCTGAGCTCCAACTTTCAATTTCTCGTTGTACAAGAGAATCAAAAAATGCCATCATTCTTTGATCTTCATCAATTGATTGATGGCTATAGTCATGAGTCATGAACTGACCACTTTCTAAAACTAAACCAATGTATTCATCATGTGTATATACCCTGCGTTGTTTTTCTTCTTTGTCATCGTCTCTCTAAAAATATATAATATTTTTCCAATTTAATACAAGCAATTTAATAAGTAAGATAGAATTATGCTTTAATTGACTAATTGACTTTACCTTTAAACCTCCTAAAGTTTTAGTACTAAGTGGAAATGGTGACCACAGTTTTATAATTTTTTCAACTCCTGAAGAAGCAAGGACACAACTGGCTTGGTTGTAACGCACTTGATTAACAATAGATCTGTGACCACGAAGGATCATGTGTGCAGAATCTACCCATTTGACGCTGCTATCAGTAGGAATTTTCCACATGTATAGATTAAAATCGTCTGAGCCTAAAAAGTGTTCAAATTAAATTATAATCTAACGTAATAGATAAGTTTTCTATTTATTTTTGTTTTGTTATATATACCTGATAATATATATTCGTCATTATTTCCTGCAAAACAACATGATTTCATTGTGCAGCTGTTGTAGTATCCAGGATGATCAAACTGACATAAATGTGTCGCTGAATCAACAGCATATAAAACTGGAGGTAATCTCCTTCTAATGGCAAGTAATGTATTGCCTGCTTGATTAAACCTAACATTCATGCAACTTTGTGCTGGACCTTCAGATCCATAACGTAAAACTGGCCTAAAAAAAATGAATCTTTAATCTATGTATCTTAAAGTTAATTATTTCAAGAGAAAAGCAAAAATTTGTTATAAAGTATATTGTACTTAAAATATAAATAATTTTTTTATATAGAATAAAGATCAATATTTGCTTACCTCAATGGTCTTCGCACATCCCACATACTGACTCCTTCTTTTGCATTTGCAGTAGCCAATAGTGTAGGTTCAATTGGACTGAACATTACTGAGTGGAAAGGGTCCTTGTGTTGTGCCACACAGAAAAAGGACTCTGGTGAGCTACAAGATTCTCTAATATCGTAAATAAGAACGCGTCCATCATCACAAGCACTTGAAAAAACGTTGTCATTGTGTGGATGAACTGATAAACCATAAACTGGTTTTTCATGTCGAAAGAAATTTAAAACATCAGTTCTAAAAATAAAGATACAAATTTTTAATGACATAGTATTGCTAAAATTATATTTTTTTATTAATCTAAATCTTAAACTTTTAGCAATATTAAAATAATTAAATGAACATGAATGACTTGGACTATTTTATTATTTTTTGGAAGTACTTTTTGTTGAATATGAATATACTCACTTCTTACTATATGTATACAATTATTTTAGTAGGAAGGAATTATTAATTTTAAATAATAAAAACTAACATAATGGTATAAAACATAAACATTAAAATTAAAGTAAATATAATTTATAAAGAATATAAGGTAAAATAGAATTAATTTGAAAAAAATAAAATTTATAGTGTATATAATAAACATACATTAAACTATTTCTGTAAATAAATGCACAATAAAAAATTATGTAATCAAAATTCAAAATGCTTTGAAGGTTGCCAACTTACGTTTGTAAATCATGTACGATGACCTGGTCATCATTTCCTGCTGAAAATATTTTGGTTTTGCTGCTATTGTAGCCAAGGCAAAATATGTTACTCATATGTTGAGCTTTCATTATTATGGGTTTTCCATGTTCTTGAATAGCTTTTTCTACATTCCATAGAAGAACTCGTTTATCATCTCCTCCTATAAAAATACAATATAATAAATCAGTCATCAAAAATATTTTTTATGTAAATTGAATTACTTTTTCCCATCATGAAGATATTGTATTTTTTAATTATCATAATATTCAATATATTTTATTAAAAAAAAAAAAAAAAAAACGTTATAGTTCATACTTATTATTAAAATAAAACAAAATAGGTATTCAACTGTTATATATTTAAAAACGTTTTGAACTGCATTATCACTAGGCATTGGTCACCCACAGTGTTAAAGTACCTGTGATAACTGATAAGTTAATATTGGAAAAAATAATATATTTTTTCTGTAATATAAAATAAAATAAAAGCATCAAACACATTTCAGATTATAAATATGAAATATCAATGTTACAATTTAATACAATTTGTATGAACTAACATTAATTATTTCAAAGTAGCACTTCAATTCTATCATTTGAAATATTAACAAATTTTTTAAACTCTTTTGTAATATTTATAAGTCCATTCTTTTTATTTTATCTTTATGAACTTGGTTAATCAATACACTAATATTTGTGAATAACTGTGATAATTGTACTCTCTAAATTTGTATGAATACACTAGACCTATTAATTATTAATTTGAAAATAATTAAGAATTTTTAAATCAGTACAATTTAAAATTTTATTATTAAATATTTTATATTTTTCTCAGTAATAAATTGTTTTGAATTATTGATTTTAAATAAGTTATATAGGAACTTATACAAGATTTTATCTATTACCAAATCATGAATTAAAATATGTAGACAGAGAATGTAAAAAGAGGTACAACATAAACTGTGAATATAGATGTAACATAAATGGCTGTGTCCTACATTCCAAAATCTTTAAGAAGTGAGTGACTTTGTATTCTAGTCTATTAAAGTGAAAGAACAGATATTGATTTCTTAATACTTAAAAATTAAAGTGATTAAGAGTACAACAAATATAAAAAAACATAGTTATTCAAATTAAACTAATAATTCAAGTTCAGAAATAAATTTTTTTTCTTTAATTTAACATGAAGTTATTTATATAATAATAATTTGTGTTAAAACAGCTAATTCTAACTATTGAGACTATAATTTTAGTTTTTCTTTTATAGATACATCATAGATTCATTTAAAGATATCTTATTTCATATATCTATTATATGTCAGAGTTATTTGTGATACTGTAAAGATTAAAGTGAAATAATCTATATTGTTCATTCTGATCGAATTGGAGAGGTTTGTTATCTTTTCTGTTAAATATGGATTATTTTTCAAACTTGGAATGCCTAATTAAATAGTTAAAAAATCAATCAAAATAAATTGATTTTTGGAGTACTAATTTGTAATACATGACTGTTATAGTATTTAAACAATTTTACAAAATGATTAACCAAGTTCATGTAAAATTTACTAAAACAAATATTGTCGAATCTGATGAATGCAGTTAAAAGAAAGCAGGAACTAACCAGAGACAAGCAGATCTCCCTCTTTGGAGAACTCAATGGCATTGACGCAGCCAAAGTGCGAGTAAAGATCCTTCCTGAAGAGATTCTGGGCATTGGAAAATCTTGCGTCCACCAGCCTCTTGCAGTAGTCCACTCTGCCATCGATCTGCCTGTTGAAGAGATAGCCCAGCGGATTGCAGGGGTTCTGCATTTTGATACTGCCCTCAGTCTTGGGCTTGCTGACGCTGCTGCCAATTATCTTATGATCATCACAGACAGCAGCCATCGCTGAATCCTCTTCCTGCTGCTGCTGACTGTCCGGACGTCCGTTGTCCGGCTTCCTTCTCTTTTTACCGCAACGACGGCAAGAAGATCGCCAGCGACCGTCTGTCGTCGTCTTCGCCGCCTCCTTCTTCCTCCTGCTGCTACTATCTCCCATTTAACGCCAAAAGCTCTCTCTTTCTCGCTTGCACTGCGCGTCTATACGACCGAGGAAAGGAGGGTACGTGAAGCCTGGTCCCTTTTTCTCAAAGAGAGAAATGAACAACACTTCTCTCTTGCGCTGCTGATTCCCCCTTCAAGAGAATCTCCTCTCTCAGATCCGTTTCGCCATCGTTCTGGTATATACCTGCAGGCACACTACTCTTAATTCTTTTCTTTCTCTCTTTCTCTCTCTCTCTCTCTCCCTCTGTCTTACGCACTCGCTCAGCGCGCAGCCTGTCCTAGCAAACTACACAGCAAGACTGTTCTCATTTTCTCTCTGTCTCTCTCATCCCCCCTCTGCGCCTTTTGTTATTTTTTCCCCCCTTTATTTACCCTCCGAGATTTCCTACCTCAACGGGTTAGCGATCGAGGATGAAAATACACCTCCGCGACGACTGGCAGCACGGAGTCGGGGAAGTAGACAGAGGCATACGCTGCTGCTGCCTGCAGAGCCCGATCAGCTGATCGCACGGGGAGAGAGCTCCGCTGCTGACGCCCTGGGATGGTGCAGGACACTACCTCTGCTGCCGCTGCCTCTTGCTCTGCTGTCCACTCATAGACTGCTGATGGCTTCTCGAAAGCAGCCCTGTGCTACTGCGTGACTCGTTTCCCATCTCTCCCTCTCTCTCTCTCTCTCTCTCCTTCTTTCTCCGAGCCTCGCCTCTTTCTCGATGTGCACTCACGTGTTGAGCCTACTTTTTCTCTCCTCGGCTCTCTCTCTCTCTCTGCCTGCTGGTCAATCCGGGGGCTCTCCCCGCAACTGCAGCCGAGGGGCACGCGCTGTCTAAACTATGACGCGTAGATCTCCGCGTCCCCCCTCGTTATGCTGATGTAGACAAGGTACTCACACGCACGCACGAAGAACAGCAGCAGCACACGGACATTCGAGCGCGCTCTTTGGTCCCTTTTCTCTCTCCCTTTGTTGCCCCCTGCGTGCGGAGAGCTGCGCTGATACTTAGGGTATATACTTTCCCAGTCACGCTCGATCGTACAGCGGGAAGATCGATGCGTAGGAGTAGCCCAAGCCGTCTCTTGGCTTCAATTTGGAGCACACAGGCGGAGCGGAGCTGGCTTGGCTTTGTTGTGCGCGTCGTATAGTCTACACTCGCACGCGGTGAGTAGATGGCACTTTGGGCATGTACACACCTATGAATATACACGGGAGAGAATCTGAGAATGCAGTAACACAGAGCGAAGTGGAATTAGAGAGATACTCGTGTGTATAGTTTATAAATATGTTACCAAAAAGCACAAAACGACACGTTGCATTCCGCACTATGAAGTCTCTCTCTCACCTGCTGCTCCCTGACACTGCGACGTCTCCTCTTCAACTGCCCATTGTGTATTGGTCCGATCAGTTATTATTATTTTGCCAGACTACAGAGGCGCGCGCGCATGCAGAGAACCGGCTTCTCACTCTCTCTCTCAGCGAGTGACTAAAGAGGAGAGGGGGAATCGGCTCTCACCTTTATACACTGTTTATATTGCCGTTTGCGTTCTTGTCCGCGTCTTGTTATGTTGTCGGCGATGCGCGAGCAAAAGAGAGAGAGAGGACTTTTTAAAATCCCCGATATGCGAGCTCTGTCCCTTTAAAAATGTGCGCACGAGACGCAACACATGCGCGCGCACGCGCTTCACGCTCTCTGGGTTTGTTATGCCTCGAAGTGGATATACTTATACGGGAGAGATTGTTTTTTAATGGATGGTATGACGAGTCTGGGCTGCGTTGCCGGTGTCGCTGAGGTTTTTTGATTCGATGTAGAAAGCTGATTCTGAGAGAGTGCCTGAGGGGTTGTTGATATGCGGCGCTGTTTTTTTTCCTTTATTTTTAGGTAGCTTTTGGAGCTTCTTTTTTGTTTGTAATTTTGCTGTTTGTGGAGCGAGCAGGAGGTAGATACATGAATTTAGGCCCTCTTCGAGAAATCGGAGAATAGGTTAGATCTGAAAACATTAAAATTTTAATGAGTATTGTTTAATTTCGATTTAATTCGTAATGTTTATGTAATAAGGGCACGTATTATGTTGCTTTCGGAGCTTTCTTCTAAAGTGATTACGCTATTTCTAAAACTTTATTTTTAGCTGACACTCTACTGTTATCTTGTACGCGATATGCGTAAGATAACATATATATTTATTTTATTTTACGGAGCATTTTTAGTAGCTTGTTTATTTATGATAATTCTTATAGTTGCTTAACAGTGCAGCGATAAATGATTTCAATGAGTATCAATATTTATACAGATAATTCAGTAAGCTTTTAATTTAATCACAAAAGCGAAGAAAACTGTTCCACCATTTTAATTAGAAAGTTCTCTATCCATTCCAAATTGAAGGTCTTCATTTTATTTTATACATACCTGTGTATGTTACACATGATTAGGTATCTATACGTATCTAGGTTGCGTAATGTAAAGTTATGTCATTAATATAAAAAATGTGTGCTTGATTATTATAACTATTTAAAATCAAAATTTTTTAAAGTATCAGCATTTTTTAAGTTAAAAAGAAAATAACGTTTTTTGATGATTTAATATTGCGACGTAAACGCATAAATAAAATATAAATAAGTATAAAATTATTTAATAAATAATCAAAGTTCTGCTATTAGCGTTAATTAGTCAAGTTTTTAGTGTAAAAATATTAATAAGTTGCAAATCAAAAACTTTTCAAGAAATTTTAGACGACTTTCAATTTTTCTGGGAATTTTAACTTATCGAGACATTTCAAAAATTAGTCCTTTTACAAAATTATTTATTAGGTTTGAAAGAAATACTTTTAAATAATATAAATCATAAATTTAATGTTAGTTATATCTAGTAAAAATTCAAAAACTAAAATCGAAGTAATATTAAGATATTTTTTGTCACATAACTATTTAACATTTAATAATTTTTTATAATTTCATCATGTTTCATGAGAAAGACAGATTTACTCATCAGTTTCTCTATTTTTTTAGCTCATTACTCACGTTTGACATGTCCAAACTCAAAGATATACTTTAAAAGTATCTCAATCTTTTTAAATTTTAAATAATCTTTCCTTGGTCATTTTTGCAGACTGGAGGTATAATAGACACCCTCAATAATCAGCGATATTAAAACTTCTAATATCGCGG
>JAPYZA010008002.1:0-21900 GCA_030522685.1 Eupelmus azureus | reverse complement strand
GTGGGGGAGAGGGAGCTCGTTATTTACTTTTGCAACGGAGTTTCGTGCTGTTTTAACGGGATGCTTAGTGGAAGGTGGAACGCGAGCGGCTTTCTGTGCGCTACTTAGAGGTGGGACGGATTTTTTGTTTAGAGGGTTGGTTTTTCGGGGTAATTGAATTTCGATTGGGAATTGGTGGAGCGTGCTGGTAAATGTGTAGGTTTGATACCATTGCGTTTAGTCATGGACAAGAATACATTTTTTTTTAAAGAGAAGATACTTTATAATAAGCGTGTTTTAGGTTGAAATGAAAATCGCATTGTCCAGTCTAATTTACCCATCTCCCCATAAAAAAAAACTCACCCCATAAAAATAAATTATCAAACAGAAAAACTTCCAAAACCCCTTCCTAAAAACTCGAAACCAGCCAGTATTTATACTCCACATTAAAGAGAAAATATCCCCCGCGGCCGTAAAAAAAGAAGTTCGCCGCATTTCTTACGTCCGCTAAATTTAACGCTTATTACGCGAGCAGCCCTCCGCGCATATAATTCCGGGCTCTCCTCGCGAATTTAAGTGCGTGCATTTGGAGCATCGCGCGCTGGGAGCTTTCGCCTCGACAAGCGTAACGACCCCCCCCCCCCCAAGTGTCTCCCTCTCTCTCTCTCTTTTGGAAGAAGAGTCGTTACTCAAAGGGTTACGCGACTCCCTTTAGCGCTCGCAAAATCCCTAACCCTGGCTGCGAGGGGGCGGAAGAGAGGGAACGTATATCAAGCGAGGAAGCGAGACGCGTGGTGTGGCTGGATGAGTAAGGGGCCTGACGAAAACCGTATTTTGGAGGGTTTTGAAATTGTGCTTTGGTTTTATTTATAAGGACGGCGGTGAGGAGGTGGGGGTGGGAGGGGGATCTAGTGGGATGGTTTTTTTTTGTTTAAGGGGAAGGGTTGGTGTTGGGATTTTAAGATAGGTTTTATTGATGTAATTAGTTTTGTTGGTTTTTTAAAGAACAGTTATTTTACTGTCGATGTTGTGTTATAAATTTTAAATGTTTTAGAATATTGAGATTATTATGATATTTAATTATTTCTAAATGGGATGTATTCTGTTAATAATTTATAAAATATAGATAGTATGTTTCAAAACATAGAGAAATGATTTGTTATAATTAAATTACATATACAGGAGACCGAAAGAAAAGTAAAATTTATTAAATAATATAAAATGATCGAAAGTAAATAAAATCAACATTATTGTATGAAAATAATGAAGTAGTGGAATAAACATTTTTATAAACACAATGCTATTTATAATTTATATGATATTTATGATTTATAATTGAACTATTAAATGTTTAATTCAATTAGAGAATTCAATTGAGCAATATCTTTTTACTAGCGTACACTCGAGTGTAATAATTCATATTCTATGTTGAAATAGCTTGTTTAATGATCCAATTTCATGACGTCTAAATTTTGGAAGCTTTGAATGGAGAATTTCAATATTTAGCATTTAATTCAATATGCTACATATCAACGTGAATCATTAGTTTCTAAATTAATCATTTTAAATTAATTTAGAAATGTGTATAATTTTCACTACGATAAATAAGGTTTTCTTTAACATATTATTATTATATTTATACAGAAAATTCACATTAATTTATTTATATTCTTTGACGTCTATATAAATCTTTTCATATTTAAAATTTTAAAAGTTCCATTTTTATTTTAGAAGAGTCATTTTCCACGCTGATATTGGTTTTCTATATGAGTTTCTGTACAAAGAAAGAAGCTACATTGATAAAATCTGAAGAGTCATAATTTCAGAAAGTATTGGTTAAAAATCGTGTATAATTTTTAACAGTCCGATATTGCACTTTTTCATTTTACCTGCTTCCAATCTTTTTTCTCAAAGAACTATTTATTTTCAAAAAACCATCCATAATATACATCAGAAAATTAAAACAAATAACTCAAAAACGCGTTCACCCCTTACCTAACATTTTTTCATTCATCAACATTCCCCTATTCAAAAATCCCAACGCCCCTCATAAAAACGCGAACTACAATCCCAAAACACGAAAATCCACCAGTACGCCTAAAACCTCTCCTCTAACCCTCCCCTTTCCCTCCTCTATCCTCTCCCTCATCCCGCAATGAATCGCGCCGCCTGTATTATATCCGCGTACTCTCGGAAAAGCGAAAAAGGGCCGCCGCCGACGCGCATATATATACACGCGAACGGACGGAGGTGGGAAAAGCCGAGAGAAAAACGGCGCATTTAAATGAACAGCCGAGCAAGGGGGGGAGGACGGAAGAGATACAAAGTGCGATATTAATGAACGAAAGAGAGGCGCGGCGAAGGCGAAACGACCGGCTAACCCAGCGGCGCCGCGAGGAGATGGGGAGACTCGCGTTTAAAGGAGATGTGCCGCGTTTATCGACAGCGGCGGTGAGCTGCTTTTTCAGATGTTGGGTCGGAGCTGCTGGGTGAAGTTGGGAGGGGTTGTGAATAGGGATTTTGGAGCGCTTGTTGGAGTTTGAGGGAATGGAAGTTGAATGTTGAGGCAATAAATGAAAAAATTGTTGTTGTGGGCGTATTGTAAGCATATGGAAATTTTATCTTTCTGGATTTCTTGGTTTGTGGATGAAAAAATTTCAATTTTAGTTTTAGAGAAGTTTAAAATGGGACACTGAACATGCACTTAGAATCGTAAAATGTTTTGAAATGTTTCTTAAATTTTGCCAAGCGTAACATATGCGTAGTATCTTTCATGTGTAAGTTCTAGTATAATTTTTTTTTGCCATGGCAATTTTCCTTTGCCACTGTGCAGGAAAATACCTTTTCCTGAAATTACCAGACTATTTTTGTCTTCGTAGAGTTTTTTTAGTTTAAGTTTGAAACAAAAAATAAAATAGACTGCAAAACTGTGCTAAAATTGTATAATCTGTGAAAGTGAAAATGTAAAAACATTCTAAACTGTTCATCTACAATGCTATATATTGTAGATATTGTAGATGTACCCTGTTTTTTCATCATACCCAGAATCAATTATCGATGAAATTCAAATTGATTATAAAACAAAAATCTTATTTTTAATACATCAAACAAACATTTATCCACACCAAGATAGTAAAAACTTATCAAACTATTCAACACCAATAAAAGTAAAAGTTAACTTCACAAAAAGAAAAAAAAACCACAAACTTCCATTCACTGCCAAAATCAGTGCACACCGGCCATTACCACCTAAATGCCCCATTCAAGAACACAAAAGCCAAAAAGAAACTATCTCTTCTACATACTATCGACAAGAAAAAAAGAAGCATTTCTCAACATCGCACTTTCACTTTTTAGCGCCAAAGATTTCGATCTCAACTACTCTCGCCTCTTTCTTCTCCACTCTCCATTCATCCACCTATATAATACTTACACATACATAGCCATACACACGCACTGGCTCCATAAGCGCGCATCGCTCCGCTGTCTCCGGTTTTCTCCCTCCGCGCACTTTTACGTAGCCTGAATTTCCCCGCCGCGCCACTTACGCCGTCCGGCCACTTCCGATTTATGTCAAATTGGCCTGTCAAGGCTCTCTCTCGTTCGGCTGCCGTTCGGCTGTAATATATAGTTTTTTCTGATTGCCCGTCAATCCGGCGTCGCTGCCGATGTTTTATTGTTAATTTGACGCACTCCCGCGCTCGGAGGCGCAGCTTCGTTAAAATTTTTCAATTATTGGCTGGGTTGGTCGAGAGAGGCTTGAGCCTGGTTTGGTGAGGCTCGTTGTAAATTTTTCGATGGTGAATATTGTTTGAGAAAGAGGTGAAGGATGACGGTTGGGGAATTGGGAGGCGCGTTGTTTGGGATTTTTAATCTTTTTTGAGAATTTGTCATCTGAAATGCTTGATTGATTAGGTGTTTGCTGGAAATAATTTGAAAATTGTTCTTTGTTCTTTGGATTGTGTGCAAAATAAAATTTATGTGTGAATTCTTAGAATTATCAATATTTATGCATACACTGATTTCGAAAAATTACAATATTTTACAGTAAAGCTGCAATAGAGTAGAACAATCTAATTAAAAATACAAGACAATATGATAAATTGTATAAGAGAGATTTTAAATATTACTACACTTGCAGTGAAACTTTCTGTAAAATATTATAATTTTTTAGAATTTTCCAGTCTTTCACAATTTCACTATCCAGTACGCCAAAACATAAAAATTTACCCGACAAAAAAAAAGAAAAAAAATCAATACAGATATGTCGATTATTTTCTACAAATACACTACCAACGCTCTTAAAACCTATAGATTTCAAACCACACGTCACCTTATCAATTATTCCCAAAAAAGAACCAACCTCCAGCCAGCACCTTTCTGCTTTTTTATCGCGCTAAAAGCCCCGCCTATTTACCCAGCCCGTTAAACTCATCCGGGCGTCCGACAACGGAAATATGGATTTTTGTTTACAGCTTCTTTAAGCCCTCGCGCGCGCCTATTTGTATAGGATTTGAGATAAGATTAAAAGAGATAGCCACGCTCTACACGGCCAGACAAAGCTCAAAGGTAAACAGCGCTGATTTCCCTTCGAGAATATGTATCGCGGCGCGCTGTTTGCTCTCCGGGAAAGCGCGCGTCATCTGGACGAGGAAAAAAAAGGTGTTTCATGATACGCAGGCGCGAGAGCAGCGATTTTCGAATGAAAATACACGGAGCGAGCCGAGCGGAAGAGAGCCGCCAGGAGAATTGATTGTTGAATTGATCATCTGCGAGCGAGCGGGCGCCGATTAAAGTTTATTGGATTGAATACCAGATGCTACGGATCCGCCGGAGCGCGTGGTGATATTTGCAGTGAAAAATGGAGAGGGAGCGGATTGTTTGGGGGTGGATTAAGATTGAAGCGTGCATGAATTAAGAGTTTTATGTGTGGCTGTTGTTGAATGTAAATAATTTGCTGAGTGGTATTAAGCGAAATCATTAAAATTATGGAAAGGAGATTTGATAAAACAATCATTACAACTACTTACCTACAATAGAAGAAAAGAACTGTAATAACACTTATTTTATTATTTAAGAGTATCTCATAAAATATGTTTCTCAAAAATAAGCGGCACAAAAATCTTTCAAGCTTTTTTCACACAACATTCACAAAACCTTTCCACATCTCTTAATCCATCCTCACCGTACCTCCAATCCAAAAAAAAACACATCAAAAGCCACCCACCTCACCCATCGACAAGCATCAATAATCCAACGATTTTCCCTCCCCCCTCACCGTCAAGAAAAACTCCCGTCGCTCGCGCGTCAGCCTGTATATTTATTAAAAATTGACTCTTCGATCTTCCCGCCCTCGCCTTCCTTTAACCCACCCCCGCCTGTTAAAACCCATCGCTCGATCTTTTCGCGCTCGCCGGCTATTTTTCAACTTATGGAAATTGCGCGTCGCTGCGATGTATATCGCGGGAAACGAGGAGGAAGAAAAAAAGCAGGAGCGACGGAAAGGACAAGTGTCTTCGAGAGTTCATGGCATCTGTCTGCGCGGCATTTTCCTGCGGCGTATTTTCTTTTTCTCGCTGGACGACGACTCTTCTAGCGCCTCTCTTTTTGTTTCTCTCTTTCTGCGACTTGTGCCTCTCGAGATTTTTCTTCGTTTTATTCGTGTTTTATTGTACGCCCGCGGCGAGAGGTTTTTTTAGCTTAGTTTTATTATGCTTTTGAAGGAGGAGTTTTTTCGCGAGCTTGAGACGTAAATATTTTTTGTCGGGTTTGTTGGCTTTTGGGAAAATTGGGAGATGGGCTTGATTTGCCTTTAGATGGGTGCGAGAGTGATAAGCGAAATGTTTTGGGAGTTAGGTTCAGTTTTGGGCAAAAATGTAGAATATAAAGGATCAGTGATAAGTTGGTTAAAGTTTTTTTAGCGATTATGTGAAGCTTTGCAAAATAAATTTAACTTGGATGAAATTAAATTCGAAGCTATGCAATTTGAAAGCAAAAAATATACACGAAAAAATATTATAAATATACCTATATTCTCTGCAAGAATCATTTCTCTTGCAGACAATTAAATGTAACGGCTGTTTGTATTTTTGATCAAAATAACTTTTAAAAGGTAAATTTAATACAACCGAAATATTTCTCATTTGCCCGTTTTGTTTCCATTAACCTGAATAGATAATATAATAAATGATTTTACAAAATAAATTGAATGCGCCTTTTTGTTAACGATGCAATTGTATTTTATAAAACCTTTTATAAGAAGTTAAATATTTTGTTTGGCAACAAATTTTTGAAATTTATTCCATCAAACCATCAATATAAATAATTTAATTTGATTAGTGCCTGTTACCAATCAATTCCTTGAACCGTAAATTTGTAAATTTAAAATTAAATTAAAAATTATCGAAAACACAACATAATATTCCAACAATAACCGAATATACAATATTATAAACAATACATCCCACAATTAATTCAATTTGCTGCAATACACATCTCTAAATTATAAATCACCCTCAATTTTCCCAAATACACCTACATACTCCCTCACACAAAAAAACTATTTTCCTCTCACTCCCACTCATAACCCAGCCATTACACCCCAGCATAAAAATCGAGCCAACCGTCCTAAACTCCCCCCAGCGCCCCATATCGCGCACTAGCTAATTTATTCAAAAGGCCAATCCTCATCTCGCTAAAAGAAAACGCGCGCATAACGATAACGCGCTAAAAGGCCTCCTTTAACGCAGACGTCTCGAAAAACGCCGAATTCTCAGCTCGCTTCCTCGGGGCCGATTTTCATAAACCCAAACGCTCCCTCCCGGCCGCATCAATCCCCCCGTCGGCAATTTCATTTCTTCTCTCTGCTCCCGCTCTTTTTTTTACTCCCTACTCCTCACCCCACCGACGCGCCTTTTGTCTCTCTCGCACTTTTCCACACGCCGTGAGATTTATACAAGCGAGGGCTGAAGTCGACGAAAACTCTTTCTTGCAGAGCTCGCTCTCGCGCATTACGGCCCTCTTAGTCTCCCTTATTCGCCGAGCGCGAGTCTGGGATCTCCGGCTCTTTATCGCGGATTCCGCGTTTTTTGCGGATGGGAGGTGAATCGGGATGCGTTTTTGAGGAGACGCTGCGTTTTTTTTGTGTATTTTTTTGTTTGAAGTGCCGAGAGTGTGGGGAAGCGAAGTTTTGGGATTTTGACGGATGGAAAATGCCGGCGGGACCGAGTGAGAAATGCTGGCTTTTCGGGCAACGTTGAATTCGCTGAAAAATGATCGGTACGTGATGGATAAAATGCGAAGGGCGCAAATACGGCTGCGAAATAAAGCCGCGCGTCGGGCGCTTGTTTTTAATGATAAAAAATAAAACGGGCCATATTTTTTCGGTCGAAACGAGCCGGCTGTCTTTGAAATCAGTAAAATCTGGCATGCAGAACGCCGGTTTGGGGAAATATCATTTTACGATAAAATGTAGCATTATCCGGCCGGGTGAAAAATGAAATAACATTTACTTAGCCGGTGTAATATCTGTAATCGCGCCTGGAAGAAACTCGGTAGCGCAGGAGAACTTTAATTAGTTACATGGTAAGTTATGCGCGGAGATAAGCTGTGAATTTCGACGGTTTCTTATCTAGTTGGAAATTCAGAGGCCGCGGGCTGTGGAGTAGTGGTAGCTTCTTCGTTCGTCATTGCTGAGAAATTTTGGTAAGTACACAGTGTTTGATAATGAGTTGCAAACTGTGTGCTCTAGTAAAAAGTGGATTAATATTTGACTTTGAACAATTAAAAAGAAATTCTGGGTAAATTGAATGGTTTGAAGACTTATACAGACAATGTCTACTTTAGCTGAATTTATTTTTAAAAAAGAAATGTGTGCTATACTTTTTAATTTCGCAATATATTTAACACTACACATAAAAGATAAAATTCAGAGTATAAACATGCATGACGCTCACCGTTCCAATCCATCCTTCCAACCTATCCAGCACCAAACACAGTCATCCCCACCTTAACCTCACCAAACTGATCGAAATTTTCACTTAACCCTCAAAAAAACAACCAGAAAAAAAAATCATCTCAAACCTTCTCCAGCACTCTCGCTGCCATTCCACACACACACACACACTCTCCATTTTCTCCAGCGCGGAGCCCTCTCCGGCTCCTCGCTTTATCTCAGCTGCGCGACTTTTCTTATTTTCCCGCGCGACACGACAATGCTCTTAATTTCGCCGGGGCTCGCTCGCTCTTGCACAGCCGCACGACGTCGTGGAAAATATAACGGCCCCGCGGAGCCTGACGAGAGATGCCGCGGCTAATAACGGAGGATTATCTCGTCCCTCTCTCCTGCTTGTTAATTAATCGAGTCACGAGCGCGCGGGTTAACGTAAGAGGGACACATCCGAGAAGAAGAAGAAGAAGTGGGACTCGTGTATATGCCGATCGGAGGTGCAGTGGGGGAGTCGAGCACGACGGAAAATTAGCGAGTCAAAGGGGGAAGTGCATCGATATGGAGAGAGGGTGTATATAGCCGGCGGAATTTTCGTGATGATGTCGTTGGTAATTAAATGCGGGGAGAGAGTTTTTTGTTCGGGGATGGATAGGGTTTAATTGATCGGATGGAGGTTAACGGTTATTGGGCTGGGCGTGTAATAAAATGAGAGAGTTGGTGTATATAGATGTGGGGAAATGAAAGTAATGCGAGCATTGAGCTTTAGTGCGGCTGTGTCGATAGTAACAATTGTTACGTTTTCGATCGATCGTTGAGATATTGGTTAAAGGATGTACAAGTAAAGTTTGTACAAGTGTATGTTTAACTTGTACGCAAAATTTTTGTTGTGTTGCTTTTATCTAATTGGTAATATTGTCAATTAAAAGTTTTAATTCGGTTGTATTTTAGTCGGAGATCGTTTGATTCGCTACCGCGCGGCTTATTATTTGTTCGCTAACTTTAATTATAAGTACGTACTAGCGTACGTACTGATATCACTCATTACGCTATTCGAAAGACGCTCCGAACAGCTACTTTAGAATAAAAGCGTGACGCGAAACTCGGCGAGCCTTCCCATTAGCAAGAGAAACTTCCATATCAGAATCCTCAAATTAGATCTAACCGCATCCTCCTATACAAAACACACCGCCATAACTTTCACAAATACTTATAATCAAAAACCCTTCCAATAACCCAACAACCCTAAAAATCTCGCTCGCACCCTAAACCTTCCCAAAAAAAACAACCCGATAAACATTAACAGCCTCCGCAGCAGCCTCTCAGAATCAATCCCCCGTCCGGTCCATTCTCCTCAACCCTTTCAGCCCCCACTTTAATCGCCGCGCTCGCCGATAAGCCCGCGCGCTATCCGCAGACATCGATTAATGCAATCGGCCGCAGAACTGCAGCAGCCGCGAGACAATAGAAAGCTGGGGGGGAAGGGACTGCAGGGGTTATATTGTCATCGCGCGAGGCGCGCAAGGAGGAGGAGGACACTCGAAACGGATAGGAATCTCTCGGCTGACCAGGCGTCAAAATTACCTCGAATACCAGCGCACAGGAGGGAGAGGAGTGGCATTGTGCTCGGGAGACGAATCGTAAATTCACGCGCCGAGCGCTTCGTATCTCTCGTGTGTGTATGTGTGTGAGGGTATTGTTCGTTTGTCTTTCGAGAGCTGCGTTATAGTTCTATAAATCCTACTGCGGACTGGTTGATAGGCGCACGCGGATATGCCGCTCGTCGGGCTGTGTATAGGTTTTAGGTGGATGCCTAAGGTGTAGATTTTCGGTCTCCGTGAGGGCTTTTACTTTGTTGCCTGCGTTTACGTAACGCTGGGGACGTGAAATTTCATCGACGTGCATGTAGCTATCTATCGTGTTTTTTTCAGCGGACGTCATTCCGCGTTTATCTCATCCGCGCGTTCCTTAGAGTCCGAAAAGATGCCAGCGTCCGAGTGTCTCGGTGCTCGGGAGGGAAAAATAAATGCCACAGGCCGTGTATGCAACATTCGAATGGCTGCGGCGGCGATCGTACGAAATTCCAAGCAAAGAGTGTTTGTGGTGTAGGATCCGTAAGGATTCCGATCCGTTACAGCGGACAAACTCGCGGTTCCGGCTTCTTTTCTCGCTTGGGACCTGTGTGTACGCTCAAGGCTTTGATTTTTCTTTTCTTCTTGCGGGGCGAGATTCTGCGAGCAAGTTGATGATTCGTTTGGGTGAGGGGTGGATTTTTATCTGGGAATTATGCAGGGGGATTCAAGAATTTTTTTTTTTAAAGGTATTTTTTGAGGTCGTAAATGTAGCGTTATGTGTGTGTGTGTGTGTGTGTGTGTTATGTATGTATGTGTGTGTGTGTGTGTTTATGTGTATGTGTGTTTATATGTATGTGTATGTGTGTGAACGTATGTGGATGTGTGTGTATGTGTGTGTATGTATGCGTATGTGTATCTGTATGTGTGTGTGTGTGTGTGTGTGTGTATGTATGCGTATGTGTATCTGTATGTGTGTGTGTGTATGTGTGTGGTATATGTGTGTGTATACGTGGGTGTGTGTGTATCTGTTGTACACACGACATTGTTGGACTTATCGAATCAATTATTTTTCGTATACTACATTACGAAATAAATATGTTCTTTTTTTAAATATTTATATCATTAAGACATTAAAAAATTATCATAAAAAGTAAAGGTAATTTAGATCCTTCTACACTAAAAATTTTACCAATAACAATTACAATCAATATCATATTGCTTTCGCCATATACTTTCCACCGGCAATTTCAAAAGCAATAATCAAAAATAATATCCCACCACATCCATCGCACTTAAACCATACATCAACAAAACTCCATTCAGCGAAATTTTCAAATTACTAGCATCGATCCACCAATACCCGACAACCATCGCCAAGGATTTATCGCTTCGCCAGCTCTCGCAACCCGCGCCCAACTCTTCTCTTTTTCTCCCTCATCCCGTCGGCAGCGCCAACAAAGAGTCCGTCAATTTCTGCAGTTTCCATTGACACATCCCTGCCTTTTTTGCGGCCCGCCGGTTTTCTCCGTCCTTTAATTCCCCCGGCTCTCGCGCAAAAAGAAAAAAGCAGCCGAGCTAAAAGAAGAGAGCTCGTTGACAGTCGAGGACAGAAAAAAAAGGCGAGCGGAAGCAGCCGGTAATTTCGTCGGTCTGTATACAAGACCGCTGACCCAAAAATCATCGCTAAAAGGCAGCGTCCAGTTTTCAGAGAGCCGACGTCCCAGATATACACACACAGAGTGGCCCATGAAAAGGCGATTCCGATCGGGTCGACGTGTATTTCTCAATGGACGTGACTCCGAAATATTTCAAGCTCGGCATAATACCTGTCGACGCGGCGCCCGTCGATTCACGCGAGCCGCGGCCAGCTCTCGCTTGGCTTTTATATGAGTTAGCTCGAAACGATTAATTGAAATTGCCCGCCGAGATACAGGAATTCTCTTGGTTATATGTGCAGCTGGTGGGGATGAGTAGGTTAGCTGTGGAGACGTTGCACGCAGAAGGGGATTTTTTGTGCTCGTCGAGAGGAAATTGAGAAAAATCTTTGTTTTTTAGAGTTGGAGGAAGGAGAAGTAATTACGTTTATTCCAGTGGTTAATTACGGGAAAAAGTGCGTTTGTGTTGGGTGATGGGTTGTCTGGCGTGGTTAAGTTGGCAATAGTTAGTGAATGATTTATTATGAATGATGTAACCCCGACAATGTTTGAAGTTTACACACACGGCTAGACATGCAAATCAGCCGAAAACTAGATCAAACATTTAAATAGTACATTTAAGTTTAGCACTACGCATATTTTCGGTATTATCTATAATAATGAGTAGAGTTAGTGCAATAGTTGCTTCGAGCATAGTATTTGTTTTACATCAATTATCGGCACAATTAAGTGCATATATAGCGGAACGCTTATATTGATACACAATCATTAATGCATTTAATACAAATACGAGCAGTTTGTGTGAACTCCATTAGAGATTCCGATCGCGCCTAAATAATGTGTTTATCTAGCCCGATTTTCCGGACGTATTTACCGAATCATTAGCATTTGCGGCAACAACAAAATTTCCGACGATCGGCCGCCACTGAAAAATCCTCCCACGCAACCCAGTTAATAAAACATATATACCCACCCTCCGCCTAGAACAAGAGAGCACACCCCGGCGATAAATCACGTATATACATACATTCGCAAAACTGCAAAATCCATCCAAACAGAAAATCCAAGCCGCTATTTTTTCCCTCGCAAAACACATTTTTCAACATTCATCTCTGTCCCTCTTTCCTACGTCAAATCGATATCCCTGCAACCAATCCCACGGAACAGCGCAGCGAAGTAACATATTTTTTCAGCCGAAAAGAAATCTACTTATCGCTCCCCCCCTTCTCCGATGCATATCAAAGTCCCCGAGATTTTATCGCGCGAACGGCGTGACTCATCGGCATTTAATCGATACAATGCAGCTCATTCGCCGGCAACTATGTATGTATATATTCGATATCCATTACGGCGCGCTTTCGGCTGCTTGGGAGGCTTGAATTAAATATGAGAGCGGCGAGAGATGGCGCGCGTAATGCGGGGGAGTCGGAAGCTTGCGAGAGGCCATTTTTGTCCTACGTGTGGGTTAATATAGGTTTGGAGTGGAAGGGAAGGCGTTTTGTGTGTTTTTTTCTTTTTAGCGCGAGGGGATCGTTTTATCGGTGAGTGAGTGTTGGGGGATTTTTTTTTTAATTCTTGAGACTCATCGTTTGGCTAGGAGGGTTTAAAGGGGAAGTTGAAAGGAAAAGTTTGGCAGGGTTGGTTTTACCGATTTTTAAGTTTTACTTTTGTGCATTAACGAGCAGTACACTTAATAGAATAATGAATTTTTCTAAACTATAGTAAAAATACTACTATCCCATCACATCAACAACCACAAAAATACATTACCTCGTACATTACCCAACGAAACCCCATCGCCCAAAAAACTCTCGCCTTCATTCTCCGCCGACAATCCCCCCCTCTCCGAAAAAAACCAGTGCTCTAATCGCGACGTTTCCTCAATAAAATCCCTCTAATAATCCAGCTCTCGCGCTTCCGCGAACAGAAGCGGATAGACAGGAAAAAAAGGAAAAAAATGAGCAAGCAGCGGACGCAGCCAGACGCGCATCGGGGAGCGAGACGCGCGATATATAGTCTCCCGTGGAAAAAGCGAGCCGGCTCTAGTCGCGCGATGCATTTACAACGAGCTGTACGCGCGAGCGCGCCGATGAAAAACGGAGAGAGCCGCGCGCGGAAAGTCGTTTAATCGATTCCGACGATATCGGAGCGGCTCGTAGATGTATGTACGTGGCGCTTGTTGGATGCGTTGGGTTTGCGAGTCTGGATGCTTGGAGTGTAGGATTTTGAATGGATGGTTTTGGATATTGAAAAGTGAGTTTGGAGTGAGTGTTTGGGTTGGATGGTCGGAGAGTAACTTTTTTGAAGTTTTTGTGATGGTGAATGGATTTTAGTGATTATGGTGAAGAGATGGTTATGTGTTATTGTTTTGGATAGATTTTTATTCGAATTTAATTGATGAGAGAGAGGTGAATTATGTTATCGTTTTATTGAGAAGAATGGACGTATAAATCAAATTTGATAGTGATAATAATAATATCGAGATTCAATAGATTACCTTGTAATGGTCATTATTACAACTATTATTATCAGCTACCGAGGCTGTAAATGTCGTAATAAACTACAAATTTCAAAATAAAATCTAATATCATCGTTACTAACTCGATTAATTACGATCATTACATACCACTCAATGATTAATATCATTTTTTTCAAAATAAGCTCATTCTTAACGATTCCAAACAGACAATCTTAATTGATTTGTAAACAACGCATTTACGCGTGTAAAGCATTATCCTCCCCGAAACAAGCCTATCTAAACAACCTCCACCGTACCGAAAAAAATCAAACAATCGAGCAATAAAATACATACTCCCAGCCACGCTCGTACCTCTCCTCTAAAAATAGCCACCTCTAAATTTCGCGCACAACAAAACGTTCCCCCAACACACACTAGCTTGCATTTCAACACAGAGACTAGCTTTGGCGCATAATAAGCGCATAATTCATGCAGCCATGCATGAAACGTTAAAATTTGTTCCGAACGCGCGATCCGCGCGGCAAGATATACCCGCAGCTACGCTCTCCCCGAGAAACTCGCGGCTTGTAAGTCCGCAACAGGCGCATATTTCATAGCTTCGCGGGCAGCATCTCCTACACATGCATATACATGCGCGTGCAGGTCTGCAAACGCGAGCGCACACACCGGTGAGCTTTAATCGATTCGCCGAGGCTCGCGCTTCCACGCACATATACTCATTTTTACCCGGCGCGCGGACGCGATTAACGGGCTTCGTAAATAGCCTGCGCGAGCGATTGATTGAAATCGCTCGATTAAAGAGGCGCGTAATGATCGGGAGGTGGGAGAAAAACGGAGAGGAAGCTTAGGATAGACGCGGACGATGATGATGATTCGAATCATTTAGCTTTTGACTCGCGGCGCTTTTTAGAGCGAGGCGGATGGGTTTTGCGGCCGAGGTATGCGGGGATCCGGCTTGACGGATACGCGACGACGAGCTTTTGATGTAGGCTTGGAAAGGCGAGTGGAGGTTGGTTGAGGGATTTATGCAGCGAGGTTCTTGGGACGGGGGGATGGACTTTGGCTGGTTTCTTCCGACGGGGCTTGAGTTATGCCGAGGTGCCTTTTTGCGAGGTAATGGTATAGACGGTGTAGTTTGTCTTTGGATTTTTGTTGGGCTTTGGGAGTGTTGGAGGTTTTTTGGGTTTTTGTGGGTGGTGGGGTTAGATGGTTTGTGTGATTGTTTTTGACGAATTTTTAATACGAAAATAAGATTATTATAATTATGTAGTGGTTTTACTTATTAATGAAATAATAACCAAAGGAAACGAAGTTCCTTAAGGATCGTAAGTAATAATTTTAGACATTTATCTTAGACAATCTTTAAGCAGGTTTTTAAATTAAAAAAATTCTCAATAAAAATTTAAAGGATGTAGATATGTTTAAAATGATCTTAAATCATTTGGAAAATCAAAAGAGAAATTATTATTTTAAAAAATTTTAGCTTTTCAAATGAATCGTAATAGGTAATTTAATTTCTAGATCTGCACATATCCGTTTTACAAGCGATCCTTGACTTTACTCTTTGACAGACCTAAAGTAGTGCAATGAATCATACGCTTGTAACGTTTGTTTTATAACAGAGAAAGAGACGATTCTGGTTTCCACTTCTAGCAACTTATACATTTCATCCAGTTCGCCTCGTTTTTTTTCACCGTACTTCGAAACTCGAGCTTTAAACTGTACATTAATCCTCCGACATTCGAATTTATGCATCCCGCGATAAAAAGTTGCAGATGAGCCGGGCCTGAGTTATGACATTTATTTTCATCTGTTTTGAATAAGCGACAAGTTCAAAGATTCGTACAGCGGCAACTCCATTCAAAACTACTTCATAGCACGCTAAAACATAATTTCAAGGCGCCAAGCTCATTTATTTTATTCACTTCCCCGCTCATCCACCTCAGCACACTATCTCCCAATCTCAACTCTTAAACAAAACCGCTCGTACACCAAACTTTTTCCTTCTCCCCGCACACATCCACAGAACCTTAAACCCTCCCAGCAAAAGAAAAGTTGGGGCGCTCCTCCCCCGAAAATGCAAAGCGCATTCGAAACTTTAATAAGCTCGCATTCGACACGCGCGGCCGGCTTTTTTATCAAAGCGCGGCGCTTTTTGCCGCGCCGCTACGCGCGCTCGCACGCAAACCGTATAATTCAATTCCCAAACGCATCGGCGCGCAAAAAAAAATCGCGTCGATTTTTCGAGGCCTCCGGGCTTTTTGCGGCTCGTTATAATCGCATAATACGACGCCGGGGAAGGATAGCTCGTCATATTGAAACGTTCCGCGATTTGTGCACTTCTTCGCGCGCGAGGACCGAGATATTGCCCTGGCTTTTCGAAATCCGAGGGCCGAGGGAAAAAAGTTCATCAATTTTAATGTTCGGATTCGGAGGGTCTTGATTTAATTTTTTAGAGCTGATCGATGTTTTATTGAGATGTCCGGTGTGTGTGAGGGCGATTTTCGGTTTTGCGAAAAGATTATATTAGAGGGCTGGTTGGTATAGGGAGTATTGATGAGGTGAATTCGTTATGTCATTGTTATATTAACGAGCGCGCTGCAACTGGTTTTTGGAGTGTACACGTATTAAGCTCGGCTCTTACTGCCCTGCTATTTTCAATTTCCGCTTGGCAATTAGATCGCGTTTGGGTTATTAAGTGGCTTGTGATTAGTGATCTTAAGTATTTATTACCGCTAGGAAGCGTATAGGTGATTTTTTAAAGCGTTGCAAATTAATGTATTATGTAATAAATATTTATTATTAAACTGTGCATGGCTGCTGTTACGAAGAAATATAATTATTTCATGCTCGTATGACTTACCGGGAACACTTTAGTATATACTATTTCTGCGCTTCGATCGCTTAAGATTAATATCTTTTAATGACTTATTTCAGGTGATAGTTCTTAAATCTATACATTTCTAGTATTTAATGGTAATAATCATCAAAAATTTTAGTAATAACTTTTTAAAAAACCATAATCCATCTTAACACCTAATCTCATCACAAGATCCAAAAACTCGCCCCCCTCCCCCCATCAACGCCAATTCCCTCATTCAATCTCACCTCACCAATACTCCCTCTCAATACACCTCAGAGCAATCCGTCGCGCAAACCTTCAAGCATCGCCCGCCGCGCAACATTACTCATCATTACCAACTCTCTCTCTCTCTCTCTCGCCTCTCTCAAAATTACACCTTCCACCACTAAAACGTGCGTGCGCTCGCGGAGAGAGCGCGCGCTCTCTTCCCCTACTCCATCGTGATCGCTCGGTCGCGCGCGCGCCGGTTCAACAAACTCGTTGCAGCAGTCGACTTTCTGCGGCAAAAACTCACCACTCGAGGAGGCGGTGTTGTTGTTGTTGGGCACTGTTTATTAATAGAGCACGATATTTTTTATTCTGTTTTACACTTTGCACTTTTTGGTTTGAGCAAGTCGTGTGTAGACTCGACGTTGGCTCGACGTTTTCAGTTTACTTTAGATTCTGTCCGCGAGTTTACCAAACCCGGAACACCCGGATCTCAGCCGGTAATTCGTTATCGGATCAATCCTCAAACTCACCGCGAAAAAATCAAAGAGTCCGCTATTATTATATAATCCGCTATCTTAATTCACTCCCGACCAGTACATCCAAACAGCCGGCTCAGTAAAAATCGTCAACCCGATCCGCTCTCAACGTCAAACCCATCCGCCTCTGATCAGCTCCTGCAGCAAACTGCTCTCGTTGCCTCGCGCCGCGATACTAGAGACAGAAATTGCACAGGGAGCAAGAGAGAGAGGTACAGAGTGACAGAGATAGAGCGAGGAGCGCGAAAGTTGCCCCCGTCGCGCGCGTGCCGGGACTCAACTGTTATGCGCCTGCTACCGCCGGCGCTCCTCGCGCTCTCGCGAGTCGCGCGCGCGCACACCTCCCCCTACAGCGAGCCGGCGCGCGAATCCCTTTTCGCGATAGTACTCCCACGCGCGCACGCGAGCCGATGCAGCGCGCGCAGCAACCCCTTCCGCGCGAGCTCGGGAGGAACAGGAGCGTAGGAGGACGTTGGAGGGTGTCGATCTGGAGAAGAGGGAGAGTGAGAGTAGTCTTCGAGGAGAGCTCGACGGAGACTGAGGGTTGGGAGGGTTGGGGTGGTTTTTTTTTTAATGGGGAGGGGTGGATTGAGTTTTGATGGTGGTCGAGTGGGATGCGTGGGTGGTGGGTGTAAGGGATGATGGTTGGTTATGGAATGATGCAAGTTCATTAGTGTGGGTGAAACCTTCGACTTTGCTCGTTTATGAATAATGTTTGATGCAAAATGCAGAAAGTATTATGAAAGTTTTGAATGAAAGACTAATAGAACGAAAAATAACGAATTACATGAAAATCGTCTGGTCAAAACATGCCCATATTTTAAGAAGAATTAAATTTATAACCAATAAAAATCGGCAGCTATGAGAGTAGTAATGTCACTTTAAAACATATCAATTCAATTTAATTTACCGCATTCACTACCTTCTTACCAAGCTCAAAGAAACGAAGATTTATTATTTAACAAGTCTCAAAAAAGACCTATTATTTACGATTAAAAAAACCCCCTGCTCGAAATTCGAACTTTTCTCCAACCTCTTATTTTCCTCCATAAATAACCAACTCCTCGCGAGCCATAAATCACCCCGATATTTCTTCATTTTGTCTCGCGTGCTGATTGTTATTAAGCCGGCTATCGCGAAATCGAAATTATCCAGGACTCTCGCTATCGCCCTCGCCATATAAAGACGCACCTGTTTCGCGCCTTTCAATTCGTACACACTCTCGCTCTCGTCCACCCATATACATGCTTGCAAGCCTCGTCATGCTTTCATAATCACGCCGATGAGTCCCCGCTAGTCTGGCTCTCTCTTTCGTCCATTAAAATTGTACATACATTACTTCTGCAAGCGGAGACGGGAGGAAAGTGACGATGCTATTGAAAAGTAAAGAAAAAAGGCAGCGCTGCCATTAACGCCTCTGGGTCCTTAGGAATCACTTGTCGAAGGTGGGAGGAAAAAATACGGACAAGGACGTTGCGAGAGCGCGGCGATTAAAGCTGATGATATGTTCAAAAGCGAGAGTTGGGCTAAGAGTGTGTGGGAATTGCTGTGGCGAATTGCTTCTGTACTTTTACTAGGAGGCTGTGTGGTTCTTTTAGTTTTCGTTGCGTTAAGTTGAAATGACGGTGGGAATGTATTTGGGGCTATTATTTATTGCATAAAATCAATTTTTTGTAACTAGGTGGATATCATATGAAATAAAAAACTATGACTTTGAATTTTTCAAGGATTAATAATATATACATACGTTTAATCAATCGAAGTATCTGCATATTTATATAATATCAATTTTACTTTCTGAAAGTTTGCAAAAAAATACTAATAATGATTTAAAAAAATAATTTTAATCTATACAAAACTCATGTGTGTAACAAAACAAAAAGTGATCAAAACAGTCATTAGAAACATTCATAAGATTCAATTATTAATATACATTTCTAATCAACAACAATTATTTTCATGACAAAATTAAACGAAATTGATTACAATTTGAATGGTTTCATATCAGTTGTCTATATTGCAATTTATGTGCAGTAAAGCAGTTGTTTACAAAATAATACATCTATATCTATAATTAGCACATAGTAATAATTACAGTTAAATTCTTAATTAAATTTTAATCAATATCTCTTGGCACTAATTGCAATAAAGTAATTAGATTCAATGCTTTCAAATTAGGTATTAATTCCAATGGTTTTACATCTAACTAAATAACTCGGTTATTTGAAAATTCACAAGTGTAAAATATCCAATATTCTGTACCATCCAAGTGGATAAATTTAAATAATTGCAATTATCGTTTATCAGACACAGTACAATACTAATTATCTTCAACCACTTTTTATCAAAATGATTAATTTTTATTATATTTTGTACTCCATCAACCAGTTACTTTTTTTTATTACTCATCCAACGATTAGACAAATTATAATAATATTTCACGATTTGTCCCACGCATCTTGTGCACTCAGAAATAATAGCGCTCCATTAATATTGTAACTGTTATCTTTCTTTCGACCAAAAGCGATGAGCTTTATAATTATGACAAAATAAATAAGAAGCCATTTACTGCGGTGTTCTTTGTATCCAAAAAAGAGCCATTTATTTCACGATAAGAATATCACAAAAATGTACCCATATTTTTTAACTTCATTTTCCAACTGTACAATGAGTCATTCGGAAGTTTCATTGTATAAACTACGTGTGCACGCAGTGGGCGACTTTTCTTTCAGAAAGGTAAAAAAGTAAATTTTTACTTTCAACAACAATGTCAAAGACTGCAATCTTTTCTTTCGCCGTCCCTTTGTCTTTTTAAATTCACTTTTTATTTGCCCTCTCGTTACTTTCTTTATTTTGGGCTGAGGAAGAGAAAAGCGAAAAAAAAGAGAGAAAAACCGAGAGAACAACCATGAGAAGAGGAAAAATGTACTCAAACCCCCGGAGATGTACGCGAGCACTCGAACAGTGCCGGAATCCCTTTTTGGATTTCTCTTTTTTTTCCGGGTCGCTCATCGCCCTGCACTTTCCACGTGCACGCGGTACACATGGCTTCCCTTTTTATCCCTTTCTCTTTAGAATTCCGAGTTTATTTCCTAATTTAGCATTATTTTCATACTTTAATTGTCTAATTTTCATGCTTCTCTTTAGTTAATTTAGTTTTTAGACTGCTTATTTTTAATAAGGTTTTATTAATCAACTTTTTCGCTACGGAGAGAAAGCGTATAAACATTTAATTTAAGGATATAACGACAATTAAATAAATGTGATACTTTTTAAAATGAGTGCATTTTATGAAAAAGCACTGCAACTTTCATTTGACAATTTACCTTTGCGAGTACTTTCCATTACAAAGTCTGCCTGTAGGCGGAAATGAATTTATTTTTACATGAAATCAAAAAGAATTCATTATAAATCCGTTCTTTGTGACTTTCTACATATTTTAATTACTTTATTTACTCTTTTAAAAAAAAAAAAACTTTTTCCAACTTTGTATAAAAAATTATTTCAATATTTTCATTGAAGATAATAGCTTTAACTAAAGCCAGAGTAAGTAAAAAATTATCCCTACCAGCATTTCAAAAAGCACATTTAATAAACTCAGAAAACACATCTATATCCCTAAATATTAATAAATAATCACTTTACAAAAACACGCCAAAAATCCTCTTCAACGACATCACACTAATCTCGCAGCTTCCACCTAACAAGCAAGCAAACAATGACAATATTTAGTCTCTCCATCCAACCCTTAAAACCCTCCTTACAACCTTCATAATTCAACGACACACACCTCTCTCTCTTTTCCCTGCCGCGCACTCGACTCTCGCTCTCGTACGTTTTCATCTCCTCTTTCCCTCGCCGCGTCTCCTCCTCGCTTCCCTCTTCCTGCTTTTTTTTTCCTCGCTCCTCAAAGAGAAAAACTCCGGGCCTCTCGCCGTTTTCGGTTTACCTTCGCGCGGCTCGACTGCGACATTACGACGCGAAATTGGCGAGGGCTGTAATCTAGCGACGGGCTAAATTACGTCATTAACGGCGCGTTAAGTCCCTGTAATCGGCTCTGAGCGCGCGGTGCACTTTTCTCGGCGCGCGATCGGAAAGTAGCGGGTTATTTTTAGTGCTGCGGTCGAGCTGGGAAAATGAAATAATGGGATGAGAGTGCTGGGATGATAGAGATCGGGAATTTGATGATTGGGAATGGGGTTGTATAATGTATTTTTGGACGTTATGGTGATTTAATTAGCTTGCTGAAATCTGGTTTTCTTTTTTGGATGGTGGAAATAGCAGTGTCAGAATGAATAGAAATGAAGTTTATTAGTATGGAAAATGCACAATGGACTATCATCATCAGTTTTTGAATTTTAAATTATATATAATGTGCTTTACTCCAAAATGCGCTGATAATTAGGTCGCCAGCGTCGATAACTAATGAGTATAATTTCGCGCATAATCAGCTGTCAGCTCTTTCACCGGTATACATGTGCCACTAATTTTGAAGAAAATTTATTAGTCCTGCTATAGCCAGAATTCCATTGATTATTAGACTCCAAAAATTCAAAGAATTTCATCAGCAGTAAATTGTAAAAATCTTCCAACACAATAATGTTTTAATCATAACCACGCCTTTATCATCAATCTAAAAAACAATATTAAACAAATCCG
>JAPYZA010008001.1:0-18171 GCA_030522685.1 Eupelmus azureus | reverse complement strand
TTCATTAGCCACAATTCCCATCCAAATTTCCCCTCACCCGCACAAATCCCAGCGAAAAACACCAACCCATCCACCCACCCCATACATCCCACGATTCAAATTTCAATTACTCCTCCGGCGATTCAACCCGCCCATCGTATTAATATCACCGGCACTTCTCGCTTTTGATACCGCGCGCTCGCGTCCAGTTTGAATATAAAATAAGCAGCCCAGCTCTCTCTCTCACTCGCGCGAGGCAAATGTATTCTAGAAATTCGTCGCGCGCAACGAGCTTGTTTGAGGTCGCGCGTAATGCAATCCGGGGTGTAATTCGCCGGAGAGTTGCAGCGAAACGTGTGTATACGCACGCGGCGCATGCATATGCGCGCAGGAGACTCGCCGAGTGCAAACGAGCCCGGCGCACGCAGCTCGGCTCGTCCAGGCGAAATTGAGAGCAAGCGCTCGGCATGTGCGGATGGATGTACGCGAGAGCGGAAAGGATGAAAGAGAGACGGGAGGTATAATGTGCAATTTCAATATTATTTCTGGAATAATGTTAATTGTTAACGGTGAGGATGGTGGGTTCGGGATGGGCTTTTTTTGTGGTGGAGAGAGAGGGGCTGGGTTTGCTTTGATGTTGCGTGATTGTTTCTTATTTATCTGGATTGTGGTTTTGTGTGTGGAAGGATTCGGTGGGTGAGGAAGGGAGTGTGGGTTATTTTGGCTGTGAGGTTTTATTTATGCATCAGAGATTCTTTTCTTTTTTTGACGAATATAGAGCTCTGAAATAGATGGTGAGCAGTCTGGGTCGTTTTCAATGGTCGAGATATCGACTAAAATTGTAATATTTATTTCGAGGTTAATAGGATAAAAGCATTGTGTCGGCATGTATCTGTAACAACTAATCATAATAAGTAACTGTATTAGCATCGCTATGTCCACGTGATAAAATTTGTAATTCACTGTCTAGACACTGAAACATTAACTTTTTTAAAATAACTGTCCATCAGAAAAATCAATATTTTTACAGTTATGCATAATGTTTTATTTATTATACCTGAAATTAAGTACTTATAACTCATCACCATTAGTACTTTAACTCGTTAATGCATGACTATCTGAAGTTTTAATTAAATACAAATTCATTAAGGAGACAAAATTGACAATTTATAGCCCTGCATTTTGGTTCTTTAAAATCGATAAATTTCAAATATAATATTTACAATAAATGACTAAAATATTAAATCAATTGTCACCAATATGCATCCTCAACGTCACTTCACACACATCCAAACCAAAAAAAAACATCACCCATCACCCACCCAAAAAAATCACCCGCAAACTCTCACCTTCTCCTCAAACACCCAACTGATCGTTCACCCAACACTCCAACAAAGAATTCAGCTATTCAAATACATTCAATAAAACATCACGGAAGGAGCAGCCGTCCACGAAAACCACCAACCAGCAGGTCATGCATCCCGCATTTATGTATTTACTCTCGCTCTCCGCGCTCTCAGAGTACATCAGCACCCGCTACACTTGCTCTCTCGGCGCGCACGTCGAACAGTTACATTATGCATACGAAGGGCCAGCTTTTGCAACTGCAGCAGCTTCGCGGACGAAAAAGCAGCGAGGCCTGGCGTCTGCATTATGCGCACGAGTCCAAGTTTACGGGGGCGTTATATACCTGGCGTTTACCTTGCCGTAATTACCGCGCCGAGTTGGAGGAGTAATTTTGTTTGTTCGCGTGATAACACAGCGTGCGTTTGAGCAAGCGAGAGAGTAGGATTCGACAGGTGCGAGCGTTTGAGATGTTTTCGTCCGCGCGACTGTTTTGATTATCGTCGTAAATCTGTTTTAGAATCGATTATGCAGATGACGGCGGGTATAATGTCAACGGTGCGCGGCTGTCGAACTGAAGCGCGGGACGTAAAATTTGCGAGATTTATGGAGGAAATAAAAATATTGTCATTCCGGGTTTTATAGGCAAATGTTTATTATTATTTAAAATTAATTCCGCATAATAGGCGCGAGCCTTGAAATTATGGGTAATAAAAAATCACTTATGCATGATGATATTCGTTTTATGGGAGTGTATTTAGCGATACTTTCAAATATAAATGAGAAACAATGGGATGTAAAAGGCGTCTAACGTGAAAAACCTTTATACAAAAGAGTGCAAATGTTAAATGTTTGATGTTTTGTAGTAGCCATTAGTTGATTTTGATGGTACATTCTTTTGAAGTATTCTGAAGCACCTTTATGATAAAGTATGCATAATGATGAAAAGCAGTGATAAAAATTCTATTGGTTAAAATTACTCTCTGATCAAAAATAAAAATTACCTACGTTTGATCTACGTACTTTAAAATTTAGCTACGACTTATTTGTACTGTAAAATTTCTTCAGAATTTTTTATTTAGAGATACAAATTAAAAGAATTGTAAGCTTATGCATATTTTTTAAATAAAATAAGGTTACGTTGAAAATGATCTTTGAGCAAGCCAAATTCATCTTATTAAAATTATTTTAGTTATTCTTAAAAAATCTATGCGTTTTGTTTTATTTTTACTTATTTTACAATATTAAAATTAAATTCAAATTTGCTTTCAATTTATGACATAATATAATTGCATTTGTTCATGTTCTATTTAAGTAAGCTACATTTTATCAAACTATTCTAAACTACTATATCACGATAACTTTGCAGATTGAAAAATTATTAAGCGATAAAACAAGATTTTTATAAAAAGCTAGTTTTATTGAATGTAATCATAGAAAATTCAAGTTTTAAATGATATATCAAAATTTTCTTAAGTTGGAGAAATACGCTGACGGTATAAAGTACGTAAACAATAATGTAGATAAAAAATATATGTAAACAAGTTGTACTCAATTAGTAACTTTATCATTTAGTTCAAAGGTTATCAATGTTATTAAAAAGTAGTTTAGTCAGTGTATTCGACGTCAATAAAACTTTTTCACTCTGTATCGATTAAATGATACTTTGTAAAATAGTTTCTATAACTTTTATTATTTGAAAAAACAGTATTGTTTAGAAGTGTAGTAATTGAATAAAATTCAATTAAACTAGTTTTTCATTATATAAAATGATGTATGTATTGATTGTATCGTAGATATAAAGAGGAAATCAAATATAAATCTATATTCGTGTAATTTTGGATATTTTTAGTTTTTCTGTCTCCTTTAATTTCCTTATCATTAATACATAGTATACAAACTTACGTAATATATCTAATCCTATTTAAAGACCATTATTATTTATAACGCACAGCCGATTACTCTACAAAAGAGAAAAAAGTAATTTATAATGTATAAATATAAACCCAAAAATCTTAAGCACGCAATCTGTAACAAAAAGATCTTATAGTTTTACCCCTCCAGCCCGCGTATAAATTCCATTTTCCCACTAACTAATCGAAATCGCTAAAAATATACTCAACGAACACCGACTGTCCACTTTGTTCACTTTCAAAGGAATATGAATGAAAGTACAAAGAAACGCTTTTTTTATCTATCTATATTGTCGAAACATCTAATTATTTCTTTTCTACATCCTAATTGTACGATAGTATCCCCGAGAAGCGGATGCGGTAATGATAAATACGAGCAATTTGTTTGATGAAAGGAAGTGGGGTGATTACGTAAACGCTAAAGAACGCGTCTAAAGTATTTTAGCAGAAGCGAATTCGTTGATAAATAATCAAACCAGTCTGCAAGAAGCAGCCAAGCTGGACAGTACGAAAATAGAAGTCGCGCCAGGAAAAAATAATATCCTGAATAGTTTAGAGAATCGAAATATATTTAAGTAGCAGTCTCGTAAGTAATAATTGATAATTTTTCGATTTTCCAATATAATAATTACTCATAAACTCTAATAATTAACATATTAATTAACGTAAATTCACAACACAGAATTGATAAAGTCGTTTTTGTAATATTAAGAACGTCGATATTTTACATATTCAAATATAATATTCCAGAAATATTTTATAGAGTTTTCAAAATAATTTTCTTATATTGCAAAGTGCTTTTATAAAATTATTCTTTTTAATTATTAAAAATTAGATAATTATAAGTATGATAATATTATTTCATTCAATTAGAGTAATGAGTTCAATATTACTTTCATTCAATATGCTTTTATCTAGTCTCATGCTCAGGAGGTCTATTCATTAATGCTAATACGCGCTATTTTCACTATATATAGATATATTATATATAATATAGATATATAAAGCATCTAAAATCAAGCGTAATTTTCTTTAACGCTAGTATTAGCTTTACAGAATAGACCCCTAGATTAATTACATATGCACAGTATAAAATAATCTATTAAAATTAAATGTGTTTTTGTAAATATGTAAAATAAATAATACCAAACAGCTACCATCAACCTAAAATCTTTAACTAGTTCAATTACAGAATCATGTCGAGGTTAAAGACAGCATTAATAGCTTTAGTATTTCTCTTCGCGGAAGCGGAAATGCAAAAGCTTGGAAAGCACAACTTCACCAGTGAATGGGTAATGGTTGCAAAAGACGCCCTATTTCCACCAATAGTGACAACAGCTCGAGATAGCTTGATCTACGTCTCCCTGACTCCGGAGTTCACCATAAAGCTCGAGAGTTCAAAAATCGAAAACAAACCTTGCGAGGTGCCAGCTTCATCGATCAAAAAAGGCGTTGGCAAAAATTTGACGCCACTGTACGCCGAGACCCTCGGCAACGGCAAAGTGGTGGTGTCGATTTTTGAAGCGACGAAGGAGACCAATCGATCCAGAGTCTGGCTCTACGTCATCGATCCACAGAAGTGCGTTCACGAGGTCGGCAGTCTACACTTGGACGCACCAGCGGCCGCGGCACGCGACCTCATGACGATAGTTCCCTATCAGGATAGCTTTGACGTGTTCGTTACCGGTTCGCATTGCGAGACGGGCACAATATGTAACCTCAGGTACAGTGACAAGCCGGAACTGATTAGCTCGACGAGAATGGCTATTCCTTATGAGGACGAGGGCTGGGATATATTGACGGCTAAGGATTATGATCCTAGTGAAGGTTAGTTGTTGGTGGTGATAATTTAGATTCGAAAACGGATTGTTAACGAATTCTATTAAAGGAAAAAAAGTTTAGTTTCTATGATTTAGTAAAAGCAGCTAAATAGTCATTCTTTTAATTTCTGGAAAGAATCTACAGAACTAAATTTCTAAATGGTTCTTTAACAAGTTATTATTGGTCTTCTTTTACCCTATCAAATCATGTTTTACTTAATATTTTTTAAAATAGGTATAAAATAACTCTAATTTATCTTCATTCAGGTTACCTATACATCGTCATGGTAAACAAGACCAAAACCACATCTATCAAACGGTTGGACGCACACTTTGCCACCGTCCACCAACTGGAGCTTAACATCTCGGGCAGTGTGGCCTACTGGTACTCTGAGGACGGTAGTGGCAGCATGTGCTTCGGCCTTTGGGACCAGTCAATCCAGTGCGTCCTTCTGGACCACCAGCTTAAGGTTCAAGTCCAGACAGACATCATCTACGACAAGTACCTGCATTACTACTCGATAGTTCGACTACAAACTGGCGAAGCTGTAATTTTGACGATTTTGGCCAGCGATTCCGAGGGAACGGATGCAGCTACTTACGTTCAGCTGATGGGTTTGGACGGTCAGGTATCGGAGCCTATTAAATTCCAGGAGTATATCTGTGAGGACGTCTACGAGATGAGCACTTTTGAGGTGAAGGATCGGCTGTTCTGCGCCAGTACTATGTGCCGAAATTTAGTTAACACCAGGTGCTTCGGTCCAGATTATGAGCGCACGTTTTAATCTTAATTTAGTCTGATGAATAATATACTGTGAATAGCATTTGTTGATTGTATTGGAATTTTATTTAATTGCCATTTGAGAGGTGGTAATTAAATAAAACATAATCTGTTTCGACACGAAACAAAGCCTGAATACGCATTTAACTAAACATTTATATCTTTTTTAACACTTACATCGGCTTAATATAGAAATTAGTTGTTTGCAAATACCATTAGTTCTTAATTCAGTAGTAATATGACTTTATACTTTACTAGTATACTAATACACCATATGCAATAATCTACATGTATCAAATTAGTTTGTACTTTTTTATAAATGTGCATTATATACATAAAATTTTTGTTCTTTATTTTGTTAATTTTCAAAACTTATATTTACACGTTTATTGAAATTGAAATACTAATCACTTTATCATACTTATTTTAAATTCATAACAAACCCAAACTTTGAAATTATAGTAACAGAAATTCGTAACTAAAACACTTAATAATTCAAATGAATCGAATTTTGAACGTGCGCAAGTAACAAATGTGAATATGAGTAGACGCGTACAACAGCGCCTCGCGTGATTCTTCTTTAATAACCAGTTATATCAGTCAGACGCAATTAGATTCTGAACTTCTAGTTTGATTTTCGAGAGGCAAATTGAGAAACTTTTGATGAATTGGGACGAGCATTGTGTCAGATGAAATCATTGTATTACTTAAAAACAGACGAATTCGAAATAACTGGATTCTTTTCCGGATAAATATAATAACATCACCTAATCGAAAGTAACTACCTAAAAAAAAAGTTAATTAAAACCAAAACAATCGACATTTTCCTAAAATTTGATAATCATCCTCTCAAAAGAACATCCATCCAAATAAACCAAGAGCGAAACATTCAAACTCAATTGTCTGACAACGAGCCCAAGAAAAAGAGCGGAACAACGCATTACACCAGTCCGCCGCAATACAACCGGCAGACACGCTCTTTTAATTCGGAAAACTTTTTTTATTCCCCCCACTCCACCCCTAGTCTGCGAGAACCCAAGTTTTCCTCTTATAGCCAGAGAGCTCGAGTCTCTCGTTTACGAGCCCGAGAGTGGCAGCATTCCAGCTGTGTACGCGCGCCGTTTTCTAGTCAAGAGAGCACGCGCTCGCTCGTGGAAATGGATGTTTGGCAACTTCGGAGCGTGGTTCTCTTTCCCTTCCACCCCCGCTTCGCAGCAATACGTTCTTGCATATTATTACCGGGCGGACGACAAGTCCATTTCGGAGCAATTACAGCGCGTCGCGGCCTCGGAAGTAGAGATGAGAAGGGGAGAAAGAACACGGAGGGAGGATGAAGAGAGGGTTTAGAGCGGGACGTTTGAGGCGGGAAATTTGATGGTCTTGAACGACGGGGAATCTGTTTAAGGGATGGCTTGGCTTAGCTTTCGATCTTGAGGGCTGGCTGGATTGATGTTAATGCATGGAGATGTTTGCTGCTGGCTGGGTTTGTGATAAGAATTTTTATATTTGCGCGTTTGAGAATACTTTTTGGTTAGAGATTGTAGATTGGGTACTTGTTTTTGTCTGATGACTCATACATTTTTTCTGTTGTATGATATTTTATAAAGTTATTCACTCGAATAAGTTTTGCAGACGGATTAAATAAATTTATTTCATATATTTTCTTTTAATTAAGAATACAAATTTTTATTCATTTTCCCAGTAATATAATTATTTCAATTCGTGATTAAACATAAATATGAGGGCACTTTCATGATGGAGTAAAACAGATAGCAATATGACTTCACGTCATTATTATTTCAAAGTTTAACTACATTGAATAAAATATCAGTTCAATCATTCAGTTCAATATGGAATATTGTAAGCATAATATCAATATTTTATGTTTACTGTAGTTAGCGCGACAAAAAACAAATAAATATCGTTGTATATTTATTTATATGTTTAATTTAAAACTGTATAAACAATAACGCGTACTAGCTTTAATTTTACATACAAATATTACCTGAAACTCTCTGAAAATATTCAAAATTTATATTGACCTAAATCTTCTTCTCAGTAATTACAAAGTTTTAATCTGCCATTACTAAACCTTGATAATCGTGAATACATAATCTATGATGTAAAAAAAATATCACGAAGCAACTATTAAAGAATCAGTATTATTTTTTAATTCAGCAAGATAAAACTATAAAAACGCACAATAATGTATATTAAAAACAAAAAAGTACAAAACAAAAGCAAAAAATACTTCCAAGATATTCCTCCAACATTTTTCTAGGGAGGCACGCAGCGGAAGTAAGTGACTACAAGCGTTCCCGGCTAAATCGGCCGGCCCATTGACGTGAAGAAATCGTCCTCTCTCTCAGCCCTGGCTCCCCCTTAATGGAATTACACGATAGCTCCGCGCGTCGCAAATCGAGAAAAACGCCATTGTTTACGCGCTGGCTCGCCGACCTGACTATATAGTATATTATATATATATATAGGAGAAAGCCTCACGCGGCGAGAGGAAAATATATAAAGGCGAGTTTTCGGCGCTAGAGAAGAGAGCGGCTGGAAATATGACGGCGATAATGGTGAAAAAGCGGAGAGTTGCTTTTTAGGGGACGCCGGATGTTATTTTGATTGGGGGGCATAAAAACTAATGTTTGAACTAATGCTCTGAGCGACGGCGTTGGCTTCCATTGGGGAGCCCCGTGAAGTGTGAGATTGTTTTTATAGTTCGCTGGAGAGTAAAAGTTAATGTTCGTCAAGGACGCCTGGAACAAGTTATTCCAGCGATAATCGACACTTTTTCAAAATATTTTCTTTAATCTAACTTTTAAAGAGGCATTCCTCAGCGCTCTTATCAAAATTCTGCAGCTACCAGCTCGAAAGTCAATCCCAGCTCGCATCAGACTACTCTCCTTGCTTATACATATATACATATCCAGCACTCAGACAGTAGGTCAGTGAAAGAAGAAGAAGCTTAGCCGTCGAAAAAGCGTAGCCCGCGAACCAATGAAGATACAGCAGCGATATATACACGAAAACTGCGAGGATGCCTTCCCAGGCTGATGGCCCTAAGAGATAACTCAGCTCCGTGCGGCCGCGGGCCAAAAGTGTATATCTTCAGCCGGTTGTTCGACGTGACGGCGAATCCGTTTGGCGCGCGGACGAACGACGTGAGAACGGCCGGATGAGATGTGCGGGGTAATAGAAGCGCGGAGGAGGCTGGAGATGCATTGTGGCAGTTTCGGGGAAAGTATATAGAGGGAATCTTTCTGATGGACGCTGCGGGTTTGCGCGTCGGGCTCGTTTTTTATTGGAGTTGTCTGCAATTTTTCTAGGATGGTGGGTACGAGTGGTTTGATTTTTCGTTGTAGATAGAGGGATGAATGGATGGTTAGTCGTCCGGCGTTTACAAATGTTAAAACTTTAGCTTCAAATCGAATTCTTCGCTGTAGGGGTGGAGAAGTATTCATTTTCTTAGTGTCATCCATTGTGTAGAATAGATCGGCCACTGCAGAGCCGGAGACAAAAAGCTCGCTCCTCAAAGTTGAGCGCGTTTCTTACGTAAGATACAAATATCTATTTTCAAAGCCCGAAAGAAAGAGGATTGCCGAGTCCTTCGCGCGGGGGAGCAGCGAAGTTGTACTTCTCGATGGACTTTCTCTCTATTTTTCTCTGTCCGCGCTTCTTGTCCCGGCGAGTTGCGCGTGGCAACAACTCGTCTAACGTTTCGCGAGGGCCCGAAGAGCGAAAAAAAAAAATGTACTCTTCTAATGGTCGGGAAAGCCGGCGAAAAAGGGCTCGCCCTTTTCTTTCGCGTCTAGCGAGGAGCGAGAGGAAAGTGGCGAGCCAAGCGATTTCGATGGTAAATGATTTTCGTTTTAATGGCCACGTGGCGCGCGTGCGGCCGCAAAACGAAAAGGGCGCGCTTGTTCCTTTTAAAGTGAAAAATGATTTCGCTGGAAGGTCGTGGAAATGGAGCTTAATGCTGTTATTCTGTTTTGCGCGGTGTGTTTTGAAAATGGTTAAAATGTAGCGGTGGACGTGTATCTTTAAATAGCTTTTATTATTAAACTTTGTAAGAATTAGTTTTAATAAACTTAAAAATACAATTCGCTTTTAATATGCTTGTAATTAAGAGTTTATCATAATTTTATGCTTTAATTTAATTTTGCATTATATCGAATTGTACATGAGCCGGGCTGAACCCTAATTAAACAGTAATTGTTACAAACACGCTATTGTCCTCCTGTAAAATTGCATCTTGCACTCTTGATCATAAATCCGTAAAACATTTTCAGCAATATTAATTAATTTAATTTACAAACAAATTTCAAGATAAACCTGTATCTATAAACTTTTTAATCTGCTTTACATACGCAGCATCGCACGCTCCTATCTTAAGCTTATTAATTAACGAATAATTATCAACGCGCTCGCTAATTTCGCAACTAATCTTACTATCCAATGCGAAAGCGTCTCCGGCCAACTTTCTCATTACATCAAAAGCAGTTTTAATCACAGTGCGTGTAGACGAGCGCAAAGCTCGCCCCGTAAGAAGCTAATTTTATACCTCATTAATTTGTATCTACAACTTCATAAAGACATGAATCGCCTCGAAAAAAACTCGCTGCAACGAAATAAACTCGAGAGAGGTGGACTCCCTCGCGCGGGAGGCGAGATAGCCTGCCATAAATTTCTGCGCCCGCGGTTATATTTAATATTTTTTCAGGAGCGCGCGCATACACGCATATATAAATGACGCCGTGCGCGCATTTTTTCTGCTTCATTTGCAGAAACGAGCCTTCTTCGCCCACACCGGGCGAAAAAGGAAGGCGAAGCGAGCTGGCGACCACCTCGGGAGAGACAAGCTGGACTGCGGGCTGGGAGGAAATTATTTACGCTGATTCGCGTCAAAATGCAAAAATGTCGGGATTTTTCGCGCGCGTGGTTTTATTCGGGTTGTTGGGGCTTTGAGTTATTGTGGTGGTTTTTAATTGAAGATACAGTGTATTTTAGCGCTGGATGTTGGGAAATAGTTAGTTTGTTTTATAGTTTTTTCTGTTTTACTTATTGTTTGATGATTTATTGTTTGAGTTTAGTGATTATAGGAGATGTCTCCAAAATGTTCAAAGATAAAAGCAGAATATTGAAATTTAAATCAGATAAAATAAGCAATGAGTATACAGTTTTTAAATATTTTAAGAGTTTATCGACGATTATAAATCTTGGAATTATCAACAAATTAATAGTAAATTAACATTTGTTTAAAAATAAATGAAAAACATCTCGAACGCTCAATTACGTTAATGAAACATTTCACTATAAATTTATAAATTATGTTTCAATTAATAATGTACTCTGTGCTTATTAACTTGAAAATAGTAAATATAGTTTATAATTAAATTATAAGCGCGAAACTTTGTTAATAATTAAGTAAGTTTTAAAGCCTCCTTTTATTAAAAGTGTATTATTTTGTAAATATTAGAATTACCTAACAGTTATTAGAGAAGATGCAATAAGAACTTATATAATCATAATTAATAAAAAAACGGGGTAAAGTTTTTACATCATCAAAAATATGATGAAAACATCCAAAATCTATGCTCATTAACAAATTCATACGAAAAACTTTGTACAAAAACTTGCACGAAATCTCAGCTTTACCAACCAATCCCAGAATATTGAATTTCATTATTCAACTACCGAGCTCCTCTCAAATCTAATTACAATTATAAAAAAAAAGAACTAATCCAGCAATATCCCGTAAAAAAAGAAACTAAAAAAGTTTTCTGCCATAAACCCTACATAATACACTCCCCAGCGCAGTCCCGGCGTAAAATTCAGAAAAATCCACCCGCGCGCGTTGGGCTCCCCGCGGACGTAAAAGAATTTCATCCGCTCCCTAATGAAATAATAAAAGAAACGCGCGCTCCTCGGCGGCTCTCTCCCTCGTCACACCTTAAAAAACGAAACGAGACCTCAGCCGTGGCTCGTATAATCACTACGTGTAACTCTCGGAGCAAATGAACACGCGCGTGATTCCATCTCACTCGGCGCGCGCCGCGAGACCTTTAACTTTTCGCGCGCAAGAAGGAGAGAGCTATATGGGAGGTTCTAGCTCATCGGGCCGAGGGGTCATTGTTTCGCAGTAGTTCCTCTAGGATGAGGAGTTTTTCTTTCTCTCTCGTGGCTGTCTGTCTCGGTGAGCGTCTGGTGTCCTTTGGCGAGGTGGGAGATGGGTGAGAGTCCTTAGGGGTTATTCACACATTGGCTGAGACTCTGGTGTGATTCTTTTTGGGTGAAATGTCATTTTGATCTTTTTCCTAATTTCGTTGTCTAAAATTACAAATTTTTGATAAAATTTGTACGTTTTTTAAAAATAGTTTATTGTTATAATCGCGCTTATTCATCGAAGAATTGTGAAATTGACAATAAGGTAGGTTCGTGTATGCTTCAAGAAATCTAGATATCGATCAGCCAACGTCCATAACCAGCGAGATTTATTAACTATCAATGTATATTTATACCCCATATCACCCGACTTTATCTCACCCTCGACAAGAGCGAGCAATACTTCAAAAGAGCCACGACCAAGCCTGTAACGAACTCACTCCCTTTGTTTCTCCGAGCTCAGCATTGTGGAGCCAGCCTAAGCCACCGTAGCCGGGGAAAAAATATGACGACGCTGCAGAAAAAGGGAGCTTGCTCCTTTCATTATTATTACGTCTCTCTCTCTCTCTCTGTCTCTCTCTCTGTCTCTCTCTCTCTCTCTCTCTCTCTCTCTCTCGTCGCCGAGAAGTCGGCGGAAAAGAAGGCGAGGGGTTCTTTGATTCATTCACGAGGGCGAGTCTCTTATATGTGACGGAGACAAAAAATTTCGTCGTCGCGCGGGGGATGTATAATACACGTGAAATGGCGCGCAAAGCGAGTTTCGCCGAATCAACCGGCCGATTCGGACCATCTCCGGCTTATGTGAAATGATTTTATTTAATTAGGAAAAGCCCTTTTCAGAGTCGCGAGGTTAGGGAAGGGGAGTCTGACGGTTTCCAGCCGAATGGACCCGCAGAGAGAGAAGCTAATTGTCCGGCTCTTTTTTCCGTACTGTCTAGGATGACGGTATAACGGAGCGTCGAGGCTAGCATTGGAGTGCGCGGGAGAGATTAGAGATATTAAAGGATGTATGGGCGTAATAAGGCCTGGAGTGTATAGCGCGCGTTTCCGATTCGCTAATCTTTTATTGGCAAGCGCATTATTACTCGTTTCATTGATTTTATGCGTTACCGATAGTCGTATGGCTTCCATTTCCATTTTAATGCACTAATAAAGTTTGATTGGTTTGTTATGTTTGTAAATGTCAATCAGTAGAATAATAATTTACTGAGTAGCGCATTGTTAGTGCAGAATTTAGGTCGAACTTTTCCATGCAATAAAAACATCATTATTTTTAAAACGCGCTTCCGCACATAGTAATTAGTTTATTTAAGCAAAAATTCAAGCAATCTGACGATAACACAGCACCATATAATTAAGCGCGACCCACCTACAAAACCGACAAAGGCAACACATTGACACACATCCACAAACCAAACGACACACGCGCCAACACTGCTTTTATCCCAAATGAACCTACTATTTAACCTGGACCAACATCTCAATGCCCCGTCTGTATTCACCAAATGTCCCGCACGGTCCAGTTCAAATCCTGTATCCTTACAACAATCCCCACAAACAACGAAAATCGAACACGCGAACTTTCCACCGCTCGCTCGGGCGAAAATGTATATATCGAGCGTTACACGCGCGATTGGGCCCAAAAATGCCCCTGCGATATATATTTCGTCAACAAAGGGGGTTGCACGCGCGCGCCATATGGCCTATATATCCCCGACTCCACCTTTATGTCTGTATTATCCGTCATACACGAATTTTTCACCTTTCTCTCGTCGCTCATTATAAACGTTCTTTTTTTTACCTTCTCTTTCTCTTCCGCCTTGGCGTTACCGGTCGCACGCGTCTATACCACGTATCTTTTTCTCGCTCTCGTCGCGCATTTTTTTTTCTACTTTTTTTTTTCTTCATTCGCCGGTTATTCCTTTCTATGTCGACGCGCATCGCTGCGGTCTCGTACACCGGGGACAGATCGCTCGACTCTTTTTCCTCCCTTTCATTCATTCCATCCGTCGCTTTCTCTTTTTCTATATCTATATCTTTCCTGTACCGTGATGAACTGCATGTATTTTGCACGCGTCTTTTCTATCCGCGCGGGGATTTTCACGTCACTTGAGATGTCAACGTGAGCTTTTACGGTTTAATTTCAGACTTTACGCTTTCGAGCCTTTTGAGGTGAAATAGAACGTCAGATTTGTTAGAGATCGGTCTGATTGTTTTAAGAAAACGAAGAGTAATATTTCACGAATTATTGATATACGTTGAATCGATGTTTACTTGCGTATCGCTGAAAAGTCTGAAAAGGTATAATACATCTAGGCCGGTAATAATTCAATTAGATCGGCAAAAAAAGCCAATAAAGATCGGTATGATTCACGGTATGAGTTAACCGCGCAGGTGCGGTAAACAGAAATGCATTACATAAATCTAATGATAGGAGAGGCCGAAATCAGAGAAATCAAACAGAAGGAGAAGCCAGCGCGTGATTTCAATACGGAATTACGATAAATCGTACTTACTACTACCCCCCCCCCCCCCCTCCTTGAAGAAAAATCGGCGTTCCGTCTCCAGCTCCCCTCGTAAATTTGACGGATCAGCTGAGAACGCGGGCATATCGACATACGCCGTCTATATAGACGTGAGCTGAAAGAATAAGGAAGAAAAAATAAATTACGAGCCGAGGTTGGTTTTAGGGAGAAGGCAAGACAATAAGGCTAATGCAATTATTAGGAATCTCGTATTGTGTTCGTGCGTGTGTTTGAGCTGCGCGGATTAGTAAGACTGCGGTGCGCGTATGTTTGACTGTGAATTGATTTTGTGGCTTTTTAGCTAAATGAGGATTTTATTGAAATGATGATTCGAGAGGATAGTGAGAATGTTTATAACACTTATAATAATGAATAAGAAAGTGAAGTGTCTTTAATTAAATAAATATCTGTGTAAGGTCTTTGGAAGCAATTAAAGTGTTTTCATGTCATGCGTAACTGATTAATTTCAAGTAGGTAGTGAAGGGTAATTAAAAATTTTTCAAGGATGCTCAAAGGTAAAGTAAAAGCAGTCTCTCGAATCTGTCTAATTTTATGTATAAAAGTTTAAGCTGAAACTTTAATAAGAGTCTGCAATTTCAAATAGCTGAAAACTTGATAGCAGTCAAAAGATATATTTTCAATGTAAAAGAATTAATATAAATAGAATTTTTAAAAGCTTACAATATTAGAAAATTATTATTCTTGTTGTTGTTTTCAAAATCATGCTGCATAAATTTTGCGATTACTCATCTATTGAGAATAAAAACTTCAAATAAATAATAAATAATAAATTGTAAAACTAAATTCAAATAATAAACATACTTCAAATAGTTTACTAAACTTCGAACCACGTACCTAATCCACGACCGCAACTCAAGCACGTAGCCGCACTCCGCAAGAGCGAAAACACCGCTAATAATACTTCCGCACGTGAGATAGACAAAGGCGTGAGCCGCACAATAGATGAAAGCGAGAGTGTATTCTTCATATGTAAAAAAAAGTAAGAAGTAAAAAATGTGAAAATTTGAATAGACTAAAAAAAATTAATAATTTAATTTAAATATTTGGCATTGCAAAACAAAGGTATATAAATTATATTAATAACAATTACTGAATGTTGTTGTTAGTGCTACATTGTTTAGTAAAGTATATGAATTACTTGTATAACTATATTATACAGTAATTTCTAGAACCTTATGTAGTAAAAATTACTGTATATTTAATCTCAGAATATAAATAATTCCAAAAATTAAATCAATACGCATTTTTCTTTTATCATTTTTATAAACTGACACATTTGGCAAGATAGTTACACAAATTATTTTCGTGTATTATATTTAACCATTGATGATCTGAAAGAAAACTTAAACGGTAATGTATGACAAGATTGCAGGCACGTGCCAACAAAAAATATGAGAAACATGATAAGAAAAAGTTCTTTTGTAAGTTAGACAATATAGTGACCGACCAAAACTACTTCGATCCAAATAAAATTTTATTTTTAAATTATACTCTGTCGTAAATTTACAGTAAATAGTGGGGATAAAGATTAAACAAAATTATAATCTTCACACTGTAGTGCAACGCTTATGAATATGAAAAAACTGACTACACAAAATAAATTGTCGAAATTGATTAAAAGAAAATAATTAAATAGTAAAGTAATGTATTTCAATTTTGGAGATAATATAAAAATATATTCCTTGACATTTATTATAACAATCCATACGTGTAATAAATAAATTAAGTCAAAAAATAAATAAAAAATTTTACCTCAATTTTATTTTATACATTAAATAAATCTATTTTAAATTTGTAGTCAATTTGTAAACTACGTTTTAAAGTTATTAATAAACACAGGTTGTAATAAAATATAGATAAAAATATACCACTGGTTTTTCTGTTTTCAAATTTGGAATAAATTGATATTTTTATACAAAACAATATTGAAAAAAAGTATTTTTCTTTATATTTTTTTTTACTTTTTAATTTAATTTTAAGTCATATATATATATAGATAAAAAAATATATATTCTATTTTCAGCATAATAGAGTATCTAAATAAGATATATAGGTATAGTATAAAATCAAGATTCTATTAGAATGAACCGGCTTCCAGAAAGTATTTGAAATCTCACTTTTTAAAAATCAAAAACTACAAGCTGCGCCAAAAAATCACCCATCTACAGTCCTAAAGATACAAACCAAGAGAATCGCGAAACTCCGAACCCTTATACATACAGAAACGTCGATCGACAAACCTTGCAATAAAAGACCCTCTTTTCTACAAACTTAAAAGCGCATATACATACCTAAACTTAAGAGCAAACGAGCCACAGCGGTAATAATGCTAATGAAAGCTGTGCAGCCTCCGATTCATTAGTCAGGCACTACTCATCGGAAAGCAAGTCTTCCGGAAGCATAGACGATTTTCCGTGTGGTTGAGAAGCGCAAAGGGAATTTTCGAGGAAGAGGTATGCATAAAATAAATCGCTACTCCGGGCGATGTTAGGCTGCTGCGCTTTTGATGTCTGACGACCAGCTGCTTGGTTTATCGAGCTGAAGGCGGTGGTACTGTTTTGATTATGCATAGACAGGTGGATTGTACTCTCTAAAGTTGAAATAGTGAAAATTCTACTAATTGTAGTAGTAAAACTTTTTTTTACTAGTAAGATAGTGAAATTATACTAGTAAGTTTTTCAGCTTTTTTAAAGTAGTTTCTTAATGATTTGTTTTAAAATTGTACGGAAGTATAAGCGATTAAATATTACAAGATGGCTTCTAATATGTTATGAATATATGGTAGAATAGTATGTATAATACTTACTAGATTTTTTAAATTTACGGATTTTCGGTAAACTTTGTCAAAATCTTTTGTATTTTGATATCGGAAAGTCGAAACATAAAATTTAATATCAGTATTATTAAGCTACATACTTGTATAAGGCTGTGTTTATGCAATCATTTGTAAGTATTGCATGACTATAGGATTAGGTTGACGATAGTAGTTGTTATCAAACTATATTTTGTGAACAGAATCTTCAGGCCGCGTTCAGCATATAAACTTGTGAATAAAAAACCATATTAAACAATTAAATCAGAATTGATAATATTGTGTATATTGTAAATATTGTATATAGTACCAAGTATTGTGTATTTTAAATATGATCCCTTGTAGAAAATTAACCATACGTTCTGGCCGCTTAACTAACTAGTGGGCAGAATTTTTAGCGCAATATTCGCAGTTAGTTTAGCATAATCGGTCCAGAATATGGTAAAAATATATCGAGACAAAACTACGCAAGATTTATGTCTTAAGTTAAAAACATTGTTACAAATATTGATAACCTTATAATAATATAAAAAAATAAATAAATAAATAAATAACAGCTTTTTTATTACTGTTTGAGTCCGAGAAGGTTGGAGCTACAGATACAGATATATCGCTCACGTACAGCAGAACTCAATGCGTGGGCATAATTCTCTATCGCCCTCTCTCTCTCTCTCTCTCTCTCCCCCCCCCCTTTTTACACTCATCTCAAATCATATGATCGTATTTAACATAACCGTGAAGCCGGTCAACAGATAGGTTAAGTTGAGTATACAACAAATGATTTAAAAAATGGAAAATAGAAAACGGA
>JAPYZA010007999.1:0-23592 GCA_030522685.1 Eupelmus azureus | reverse complement strand
CAGCTTTGTCAAATCCTTCTTCCAATTTATTTGCCATATTACAATAATTTAAGTATATTAAATTAATTTATGTGCAAACGTTACTAAACTAACTATGTTAACATTTCAATAGTCAATAGAACACTAAAATAATATACAAACGTTTGACAAACCCCTACATAATCTTTAACTGTCACAGATGTAGACTTTTCAAGTCAGAAAACTATCAGAAATAGCGGGAAATAATCACTAAACATTAATTTTCCTTATGTATAAATTCAAAAACTAGGTGATTGTGATGTATTGAGTTGGCTGGCCAATCAGAAACGTTTGGGCGTCACGTGACCAAGTTTCAATAATTTTTTTTTTCAATGAAAATATGCTCAAAAAATTCTGGGAAAAAAATTTACAATGTAAAAAATACTATATTTTCTGAAAATAATTTTTTCAAAATTCATGAAAGACCCTAATTGAATTTGTTCAAATATTATTAAAGTTTCTTATCATAAGAAGTTTTGTTGTTGAAGTAAATACGAACATAAACATGATAATAATTTTAAAAAACGATCTTGCTGCAAACTAAAAATTCTGGAAAATATATTACGAGTGGAATTATCTTACTTTATGGTTTTCTTTTTAATTTCATCTAAATAATAACGAAAATGTGTTTGAAAGTCACTATTATGAAACAATATTAGTATAATTCTAGTAGTTTATGAAACTAAATACATTTTATTTTAATCGCTCTGTTATTTACTTCTTGTATAATTGTCTATTATATTTATGGTTTTTTGATAAAATTAGATAAATCCATTATTTATTCAAATGTGTAGCTAATCCGACATAACAAATTGAATCTAAATAAAGAAAAGCAATTGCAACTGAATTTATTTTGATTATTGCGAATTAAAAAAGTTTGGAAGTGATTGTCGAAAAATCGACTTACCTATCGACTTAGCGCTTTTGCAATATTTCTATTAAATATTAACTTTCTGGTAACAAGAATCCCCAAAAACGATGTAAACTCGATAAGAAATCGATTTAATCAGTTATTTTAAAAACCCGTAAATATAATTAAAAAAAAAAATTGTTATTGAAATGGATTAATGTATATGTATATCAAATAAAAAATGAAATATTTTTCACTTTTTAATAAAAACAAAGTCATACTGCTAATGCATACTTTATTAAATAATAACATCTCAGTTTTATACTACATTTATATTTACAAATGTACAAGTTTTATGTATGTTTGCCTGCAAAACACAAAAAATAACACATCGATCTTTATCACAGGCTACAAATTGTGGCATCATTCTATGATTGCCCTTATCATTAGATGAACTCTTATGTTTAATGTTGTTTGAAAGTATGTACACATTTCATACCGAATATCGGTATTTAATTAAAGCGAATACAAAAACGACGAATATTCATCATTAATGTATTTCTATAAGGTATTAGTAGACAATTTGCTTAAACTATTTAGAGTTGTAAGAAAATTTGTAATATTACATGCTAACGCTAAACAATGCAATTTTCCGACAGATGTATATTCAAAATATTATAGATATTTTGATGAAGATGTCATTGTAACGTTTATAAAAAATTGCATTTTAACAAATTATTTTCTGGAATGTATAATCTCTCTTCATTAGTATAAAATAAATATTATTACTTTAATTATACATTGCAATAATAATTAATATTTTATACACGGATATTTTGAATAGTCTATAATACGCAACATTGCAGTTTTCCGATAATCGCCGGAAACTTTTATAAAAATATCGTAATATCTCTTTACAGCACTTAAGAGAATTATTAAAATATTAAATTTATACTCATACTCTTAAAAGCGCATTTAGGAACTCATAAATAATTACTGCAAAAATCTTACAATTGTCTGGCAACGACATGGTACATTGACAAATAGTCAAAAATCACGCATCGGTCTCAATGGGACGAACGTTTTGAGCACCACTAATTACTATTTTAATAATTTTAAAAGTTTTACTTAACAAATGTAAAAAATATAAAATTGTTCAGATGTGTACTCACACGTCGTGATAAAATTACCCTTACATATTTAGTGTCAATTTTTTTCAAAATCTTATACGGATAATATAGTCAATGTACCGAAAAATGATTCATATGAATTTATCTTTGCTATACAAAGTTAATGATAATTAATAAAATTAATTTAAAAATGGATCACTGACATTGTATGATTAATGGCACTCAATCTCTTGAGAAAAAAGCTTTTTCGAATAAAGCGCATAAAAGTGGAAACGACGCCGTGAACGCTTGCTAAACCTTCTTAAGGTATAACTATCTCAGACTCTGGCACTTTTATCACGAAGATAAAAGTTTGTTATTTTGAAAATAACGTGCATGTATATATTCGAAATCCATATTCTATCACAGCAAATCCTAAGCATCAAATGCTAGGCCCTCACAGGTTTGCGACTACAAGAGTAGATTACTCTAATAAAATTTATTTTTTCGAAATATCTATGGAAGCTCTAAGAAACTTTCAGGATGGAAGTTTACCGTTTTGCAATTATGATAATTAATATCAGAATAAATTTATGATTTCACTGACTCGAGTCTTCAAATTCGGTATTTGAATATTTCTAATGAAATTTTTCGAACGTGATCTGGCAAAAGGAGCAGTTCGCTGATTTTGCTGATGATTCATAACTGCATATCAGTATATTATTCTGAATATATTATCTAAAGTACACCGATTGACTTCGAGTTAGTAATTTAAATGAAGATTGTTATGAACATTATTTGTTCTGATGTTATCTGACAAGAAATCTGAAATCAAAAATTTTCTCACAAAAGTTCCTTCTCAACTCATAAATGACCATTGCTTTACTTGTGTAATAATAAAGCACATTAACAAACAACGTTCAACTTCCCTAAATCAATATAATACTTTCGTAGCACGCTGCCAGTATCTGAGATCGCGCACGACCAAGTCCGTACAAATATTGTCAATGATTATTATGAACGAGTATACGAAGATGAACAAATGACGAGCTTGTCAACGCATTAAAATCATTAAATAAACTAATATAATCCGAGAATCGGCACCGTCCGTTACCGAGTACTCTGGACTAGCAATGCATTTGTTCATTTCACTGTGCGCACGAAGTAACCGAGAAAGCCAGTAAAGACTACTGGAAATACTAATCACTTGGCCCGACACCACCGTTCGGGGGGAGGCCGGACCCGAGTTGCATTCTCGTCTGCCCAGCCCAATCGTATCATTGATCGAGAGAGCATATCGTTTTTTTTTCTTCTTCTATTTGGAGACTCACTGCTCTGGATGACCGAACTTGTAGATGATCTTCTCTAAACTGGTGTAGGTACCGATGATGAGTCCGAGGAAACCGAAGAGAATGACAGCTCCATTTTTGGTGGCTAGGAAGATGCGCTCACGGCGCGTCTTCACCTTCCAAAAGGCGCAGGTCTGGACGATAGCTGGGAACGAGATGCCGAGGGCCGCCAGGCACAGCGCGCCGAACAGAGAGATGAACAGCTCGAGCTCTGGGATGGAGATTGCCAAGATAACTGGAAGAGTAAGGGTTTACATTAGTTTTAGTTAGTTTTTACGTGATGGACTGTAAAACTTTAATGGATATGCTGGTTGTAATTTTCCAGTTGTACACGAATTACAGTAATTTTCTTGTTACATCGTTACCAAAAGTAATATTTCCTATTTGTACAAATTGAGTTTTAGCTTATCACGCGATGTGTATTACGAAAGACGCAACCATACGTAGAAAATTAGTTCGAAACATTATAACATTCACTCGAACCGCTGCCTTTCTTTACTTATGTGAAGAAATAAATTTTCAGTAATTTAATTATCAGTAGTTCAAATTTTATCTACGTTGATCAAAATTACAATGCTCACGAACACTAAAAATTACCATAAAATCAAAAATATTCATATCCTTAAATTTTCAAACGCTATACTTACAAGTGACAATGACAATCAGAGTCCTGACGACGTATTCCCAGAATATCAGAGCCTTGCCGGAGATGTTCTTGATCTTGGGCTGAATGTAGTCGTTCCAGGAGATGTCGATGGCAACATAGCACTGGAGCGAATGGGTCACGAAAATTGCGAGGGCCAAAAGGACTTGGACGGCGGTGGCGAGGTCTTCATCCTTTGGCAGATTGGTGGTGACTGTGGCGTCAACTTTGTTGCCGTATCTGATGTATCCAAAGAAGCCCATGCCAACATAGAGGATGATGTTGATGGCCATACCAATGTTCAGCACGCCGAATGGCGTCATGAAGGACTTTGGCTTTTTCATTTCGTTTTCCAGCGGCATTATCTGAAAGAAATAATTTTTAAATGGGATTAGCTTTCGTTGTTGCCGTTAATATGATTATAAAAATTTATAATAACTTTGCGGAATGTACAATCTAGTAATTATGATTTTTATAGTTATAAAGTTAAAGAAGTTCTGAGTTTGTGTAGCTATAATAAATTATTAAAAAAAATTTTTTAATACGTACCACGCCGATGGCTTCGAGAGCGAAGAGTACAGTGCCCAAGAAGAGCGGGAAGTTGGTCATTTCGCCGACCTTGTCTTTTCCCTCGAAATCAATGGGTTCTTTGAAGAGGTAGTACAGAATAATGCTGAAGCTAACGAATGTAATTCCATTGGCGATAGTAGACAAGGGCGCGAGGAACTTTAAGTTTCGAACCCAGTTGATCAGGATCAAGGGCAAAAGGATACCCAGCATGTATAATCTCACATCGGTGTCGATACCCATCTTATTGTCTACCGCCTAAAATTAAAAATAATATGGTTATGTTTAGACTGGGATTTTTATAAATAGAATTAAATGCAATAAATACATCAATTTTTGATGATTTATATTACCGAAAAATTTCCACATAAATATATCTACTTAATTATCTTAATATTGGCATAAACAATTTTAATAGACTTGTTTTTTAAGTTACGGCATAAAATTATAATAATATAACCGACGTTATCTTATTTATGAATTAAATAAGATAACAAATTTAATCCAATGAAAATAAACAATTTCTGTTTATAAACAAAAAATCTTTTATGACAAATTTACGATACGAGAAACGGCTACTAAAGTAATCGAGCTGCTTTATTGAAAAATGCGAAATGAATTAAATGCCAGTTATTACTAATCAAACGACGATTGAACTGGCACCGAAGTATTCATAAAAGGCAGCACCGCTCGACGACGTCGTCTTTTTTCGTTTTAAACGGAATTTTCCAGGCTTCGCGGAGACTTTCATATTGTACAGCAAAATGAATAGCTAGTGTCTATTGATGAATGGATTAAATTATTGAATGATAAAATTAATGGATGTAAACGGGAAAGTAAAATATTGAAAGCTGCAAGTCGTGACCGACTTTTTGAATACATTAATTAAGCAAACAGCAACAATTCCATTGATACAAAGTATTTTTTATAATCAATTATCATAAATTAAAAAATTCTGTCAAACAATTAAAATGTTTATGATCATACTTAGAAACATTTAATTAAGCCTCTAAATCCTTCTAACGACTCAATCCGTTTAAAACAAAAAAGAAATCCATCGCGCAGTACAAATAAATACATCGGTCGACCTAGGAAATACCTTCGCTAACAGTAGCAGCTAAACGTTACAAAAACTACCGCTCCACGGAAAGACACACTCCTTAAGCGGAAGGTCGTCGCTTACCCTGACCCACATGAGACACAAGCCGAGCATCGCTCGACAATTGCCATAAATGCACTCGCTTGGCGATTTTTTTGCACTCACCGCTTTGAGATTCTGGGATATGAAGACCGTATAAACGCAGCAGGTGCCTAATTGGTAGACCAGCAGGAACGCGTTGGTGATGTGCCTGGAAAGGAGGAGAACAGTTTTTTTTTTTATTATCGCGGGTTACTGACATTTGCCGCTGGGTGATTCGTTGGCGCGCGCGGTATGAAAACTAATTGTCCCCGCGGAGAGCAATGACTTTATTATGCGTGCATGTGTTTTATGAAAAATACATTATCGCGCGGGTTTGATCGATGATGAATCGATATGCGTAGCTTCTGCGCGGCGTCTCTTGGAATGATTGTGAGAGAGCAGACGTGGAAAAGTTTCAGATGGGACTTCCTTTAATTATTCATTGATAATAAAAAATCAAGGTGTCGGTTAGCAGAAATTTCCTCTGGCTTTCGCATATTCATGAGGGAGTAGTGCGAATTTTGAAAAGTTTGAAAACATTTTCGCGAAAGCTATTTACACAATAATGTTTGATAAGTCATATTTACTATCAAATTTTAAGCATTATTTTATGCTAATTGTGATTTCAATGTTTCGAGTGTTATCTAATCGGGAGCTTGAACGCTGGTATTATGCAAGAGTCTCGTTTAGTGAATAAATAAGATAATTAACAATTTGCACATTATCTGATATTAATGTGATATTCAATCAAAACTTGAAATTCATCCAGCTATTAATCAACTTATAAACGTTTACTGTAAAAAAATTAATTTTATGAAGTAATTTGATTTACAAAACAATTAATTTAAATAAAAAGGATTTCCTTAATTTTTATCTATCCACAACTATCAAGATTTTTAAAAAAACCGCATAAAACGACATTGCTCTCTCGTATAAGCCCAAATGAAGCAAAGAACAAAAAAAATATCCCAAAAACAAGTACTCATATACTTACGGACAATATTTTGAGAAGCGCCTCAAGCACTGCGGTCCCTCCTCCAGGGAGGCCTCCATCGTGCCTGGATAAGTCATCGACGGAACTTTTCTCCTTTTACATAACTCGTACTCTGATTTGATTAGGACGCGTATGCAATAGGTGCAGAGCAGCCCGATAATTATCGTGCCGATAACGCCGACCACGTAACCCGCGTTCTCGAACGCCTTTGGCATCGCCAAAATGCCCGTGCCCAGGCTGCCTTTCATCAAGTGGAACAGCGTTTCCCAGAATCTGCAAAATCACAAGGTAATTTTTTTTCACTCTCTGATTAGCGAGCGATGTGATGTTGAGATAGCGTGATGCGAGTGTAGTTTTGGGAGAATGATCGAGGCGTTTTGCTTGTTTTTTTGAGTTTTGAGATTTTGTGCTGACTTTTTTTAAGTTTGATGCGATATTGAAAGTGCATGAAATTCTTATTTGGATAAAAAGGGTAAGATTGAAAATTGAATTTATCAATGAAAAAATTTAAGATTTGGTTTTCAATTGCATTTCGTGGCACGGAGAAATCTAACTTTGTAAAAGTACAAAGTTTTAGTGAAAATTTCTACCATTGTCAGGAAAGATCCCGCATACTATAAGAAATATAATAAATTTTACTATAATTACAGAAAAATGCATGATACTTTCTTATAAAATTTACCAAGTAAGATGGTAATTTCTTTAATTTTTCGTAAAGTTTATGATAACTTTAGCGATAATAAGTAGTAATTTTCACTAAAATCGCATAAAGTTTTTTCTTTTAAAATAGATAATTTATTATGAAAATGCACTAAATTATCTTTCTATTTACTTAGAATCAACAACGAGTATAAACGCTTCAATAAAAAAAATTGTTTTCATTCTTTCCCAAAAATGGCAAATTTTTCCCGTTGATGCCAACTAAACCATTAACAACCAATCTTCCATCCTAAAATACCATACATCAATTCACAACATCAGACAACAAATCAACATTCCTCCATCAAACTTAAACCTTTCTCACAGCAAAGCTCGAAGTCAACACGCGCTCGTTTCTCGTTCCTCGTTTCTCGTGCAGAAAGCCAAAGCCAACCGCGGATAAGCTCAAAGCGGCAAAAAAAACCCCCGCTGGAATTTAGTACCGCAAAAAAGCCAAACAATTCAATTTAGAATCTGCCGATCTCCAACCTTAATCCCCGTTTATTACAAGCCGCATCTCACCCAGCCGAGGAAAGTAAAGGCGCCGCTTTACGTAAGCAGCTTCGAAAGCCAAACACGAGATTCGCGAGTATACATCTCTCGTATTGTATGCACACGAGGCCTCGCAAAATTGTTGCTCTCGCGGCGCCGGGATTAGCCGTTTATTAGCATTGATAACAATGTGTTTCGAGTGTAATTAGAGCCGGTTTAGTCCCCTCTTTTTCGTGGTGCCTCGATATCGAATACAGTCGCGGTTTCTTATCGAAAAGCTGAGCGAGCTTTTTCCTCCTGAAGCCAAGTTTGCGTTTAATTGCAGGCGTGTTTTTCTCTTTATTTCCACTGGCTTAGCGCTAAGTGTCCGATCCGCGCAATTTTAACGCGCGTAATTGACGCACTGGTCGGCAGCTGTACAACTGTATTTATTTCCTTGAGAAGGCATGTTTTTTTCCCTGTTGCATTCCTAAGTCGGTATATAAATATTAATGCCAGGAATACGCGGAGTCATAAATAAAATTCAATTAAATTGAGAAGAATTAGATGTGCTGACGAATTTAGCAAGCTGACAGGATGATGAAGATTGCCTCTTAAGTGATAGGTAAAATATTTTGCCTTGCAGAGGTGTTAAATAGTAATTTTCTACTTCGAAAGGTGTACTATTGCTTATTTACAAAAAGCTAAATACTGTTCATAAAATTTTTACAGCTAACCCTTCCATCAATATTGACAATAAAAAATCCATTATGATAAATTACTTTTGAATCTCTTTCGGTTGATCTTGCGCTTTCGAGATTGGTATGACATACAATAGCCTTTGTTTCGCTCAAATAAAAGTATAAATCAAAAAGCTGTAACCGAGCACTCCCAGCGAAACCTTGAATTTTGCATCAAACGCATCCTGTATTGAACGGCATTATTTCAGACTTTTACAACGCTAAACCAGTTTGAATTTCATCAGACAACGCCTCTCATACGGAAGGGGCTTACGATAAAAAAAATATTTAAAAAAAAAAAATTCGATCAACTAGCCGTTCGAAGAAATATGATATACATTGTAATTTAATAGGGAGTGTACTTATACGCTGGAATGTTAATCATTGACTATTGATTTAATCTGCCTTCTTGTACAGTTCTCACACTTAATGAGAAAATAAATCTGCATACTGGAAAAATCCTTCACGATAATATCACGAGGGCAATTACTGCAATAAGGACACTCGTGAGTTTTTAATAATCATTAAACTCATAGTGCCGCTCTAAACAAAACAAACGGCTAGATCCGACGTAAAAATTCTCATTTTCACCTATGAAACCGTGCGAATCAGCGCTGCTAATTATCCTTTTTCTCCGCTTTTTCATAATCCTTTATATAATACACCTCCAGCGATAAACTCTTGAATGCAGCCGCCCATTATCGCTCAAAAATCGAGTGCAACCTTAAGTCACCGCGCGCGATAAAAACGACAATATCGGGACCATCGCGAGGCACTCGGAAAAAAAATCACAAAAAAATTGCTCGATCGATAAACCAGCCTCGCGTCAATCGTGACGTAAAACAAAGCTCACACTTCATCAGCCATATCACTCATACCCACATACATTAATATATAGGTGTAATATACATACGTGGTAGGGTGTTGAACCTCACGGTGCTTGTACGGATCGTAGTCCCCTTCTAATTCCTTGGCTTTTCTCTTGTCCTCAAGCTCGACGACGTGGAAGCCGTTCGAGTTGTCCTTCGTCGAGGGATACCTGCAAGGACGCACGCCAAAGATACGTGCTGCATTAGTATATACGTACGCGCACTTTCGAATCACTTCCGCTTTTCGTTTCTTATATGTGCGAGCGTGAATGAGCTTGAACCGCGCGTTTTTGTTGGTGTTATGATGGATTTATTATTGTTTCGGGTGGAGTGATTTTTTTTCTTTCTTTTTTAGTGATTCAGCGAGCGGATTTACACGGTTCAAGCTCGGTGGCAAGGATAATAGAGTCGTAAATTTAACGAATGAGGTGGTTAAAGATTTGAGTTTTGTAGTCGTAATAAGAGTTTAGTGGGATTTATAGTCTGGCCCGAAAAGTAAATGGAATAAAAATTCTTGACACGTAAGAAAAATGGTGGTTTCTTTAGCTTTTTACTGAAAAGTTCATGGTGAAAACTTACTTGCTGACATTGTTGTCGAATGGGTGCTGCCGTTTAACATCGACGCCATCCTGAAACAGAAAATAAATTTTCATTTAGTTAAATTAATTTTTTACATATTTATAGTTACGAAATAGGACATTTGCATAATTTTCTTTTATTTCACGTTTTTCTAAGTTATCTTTATTGTCACATGAATTGTTTAAGTTTTTTTATCTTATGATACTTTAAATCATCAAAGAAAAATATTTTGGCTATCTAACAATCTAGCACGTCAGTTGCCATATCAGGGATTTCCCGCAAACCCAACTCCTAAACAAGCCCCAACAACCGCAGTAACAAGAACAATAAAATTTCGATTTCGCTTCCTGCCTCGCACCGAGCTCTGTTTTTATTCATAACCGAACCGCATGATTTAATTCAATTAGAAGTCTAAAACTGTGCATTGCCCGGAAGCGCCCTTCGCTACACACCGAGACCATGAAACATGCCATCAAGGATATATGCGCCGATGTCGAAGACCAGAGGAGGACGTTAACAGCAACGTGCTTACAGTTTTCACGCAGGAGGATGTTTATTTGATTGATCGATATCGCAAAAAATTAATGCTGGACGCGTTATTGTGATTAATTGGGCGTGAGTGGACTCCTGGAGTTGAGTTTTACGTAAACTTGCGGGATGTATTGTTGGAATTTTAGCGGAAAAATGAGACCTGCGTGAGAGCGATTTTTGTTGAGCTTGTACTTAGATTAGGATCGTTTTGTTATTTTATTTTTCTAGGTGATTAGACACGGGCTCGCTTGACATTATCGAAAGTTTTTCGCGATTCGTATCTGATGTAATTAATTTTAATCTATTACGTCAATCACACTGCATGTATCAATTAATAAGAATTCTGAACTACACTTAAGTCTGGTTGCGCAATGGTCGTCTGATATAAAATTGCAGAAAATTAGTACATAATATTTAATTACATATTGATAATACACTTTTAATTGATTAATGCAGTAATTAGTTTATTTGTCGAAGTCATGTAAAAATAGCATACGCTCGGTTAAATTTTTCATTTCTGGTGAAAAATGGTAATGCGCTTGACATTTAAAAGGAAAAACATTAGCGATGCTTTGTTAGGATACTTCAACATATCGTAAATGCTAATTGCAATGTTCTTAGAGCGCTAATAAATCGACCTAGATCGAACATTATGCAACGCTTCTTTTTTTTTTAATTGCAAAAACGTGGAAGATTTCTTATTTTTTGCTATACCTCGCTTGAAATTGAAATACACACGCACTAACAAACAATTTATGTTAAAAAAAAGAAGTAGGTATCGGTTGGCTTTTGCATTAAAAGAGATTACTATGATTTGTATATTCTTTATTATTCAAAGCGTTTTTTCCATTAATTTTCATATTAATTAAATAAGCTTAATATTCATCATATTTATAAAGCAAGAAGTATAACAATACTAAATTAATAAGAAACACAAAGAATATATCAAATCAGCAATAGCAACGTAACTATCAAAAGAAACATTCGAAAAAAAACCTACAGCACCCGTAACCCGAAGTACTCCTACGCATCCAACGATCCCAGAACAACAATTACCCGGCGTGAAAAGCGAGCCTCGCCGGCTTCCCAGAAACCCCCGCTAATAACGATCCTTCCCTAGCCACCGAGAAAAGCAAAAAAAGCAGCTCATTTTACGATGTCACTCGAGACGCTCCTGCGACGGATGATTTCGCGCCTCGTAAAAGATAATGTCACACCCATTAAGAAGAAAAATGGAATCCTCCAACGCGGCTCTGAGTAACCGGCCCGATCTGGCTCGAGTCGATCGCATGGAAAAATCGGTATGCTCGATCGTCAATGAAAAGCGGCTTGGGAGTTCAATTGCTGCGCGGACGCCTAATTAGAGTCGGAAATGAGTATGAACGTTCGAATTATTGCTGATGATGGATCGTGCGTAAGCGCGAGAGCTGTTTTTATGATTCGCGTGGGAGTATGCAGTTGTAGGGATACCGATCTCGTTTAGTTTTTACGGGAGATTTTCAAGTTGTTGGATGTGTCTGTAAATTTAAGTGCTCGGAAGGGTTTTTCGTTTTTTTACGTTAGTTTAGTGTATTGCGTTACTAAAAGTCCAAATGATCTGTAAATTTGAAAGCCGGAGATTTGATTGCAAGAAAATTAATCGCTTCGCTGATCACGAGGTTAACTAGTATAGAAAGTTCAAGGCGGCACTTGCGGCAATATAGTTGAAATGTTGAGTAAACTACACAGCTGTAAAATTGAACTTTTCAATTCCTTACAAATCTGGCCTCGATTGACCCTGTAAATTTTCTCCGTACAAACTCCGAACGCTCGTCCGTTACATTTTTAAAAGTCCACTGCCCTCATTTTGCTTTGTTGAAAAATCAAGGGAATAAAAGTAGGAGATTTACCAAAGATCAAAGTAAAAAGTGTATTTTAATACTTTTAGATAATTAACATCCAACTATGTTATAATAATACTTCTGTTGTTTACTCGAAATCCCTTTATCTTCAAAGATAAGTCCCGCTGATACAGAGTCAATGAACATTTTATTAAAATTCGCACTGATAAAATTTTCCATTGAAAATCGATAATATTCACGGACACTCGAGCGTTAATTAAGTAGTTCAGCACGAGCCATCAGCCAAACGTTAATCCTCAACTCCAATCAACGTCTATATAGGTAATCTCGAGGATTTAGAGCACGCGTCTGATGCAAAGATTCGCCAAGTCTCATAAACACGCCAGATACGTTTATCGACGTGCAAAGATCGCTATTAATAAACACGCGGGTTATTGCCATAATTTCGAGCTGGATAAATCTAATAGTAAAATCGGTAAACGAGGTAAAATTAACTAGACGCTAGAACTGCAACGCTGGTTTGTTGGCTTGGTACATCTGGAGTGAGCTCTTGCTTACTTAATGCTAGGATTAGCGATTTCTGATAAGCATCGTTGCGACAAGACGTTTTGCTATTATACGGCTGCTTCCGAGTTCAATAACCCATTATCAATGCAAATGTACCGCTTGTATCAGTGCAGGTGTAATACTTGCACCATAAATCTGTGAGAAGGAGAGAAAATCTCGGCTCGCAGCGAGCAAATGGATTTTCAATCGTTCGAAAGTTATGCATTCAGATTTTAACTGTGATTACAAAGTCGTTTATCATATTTTTTTTTTTTTTTAATATGCAGTATTGAAATCAGCCGTGGCTCATTAATAAACATGAATCCATCTTGCAATCGAACATTAATTAATTGTAGATTGATTATTTGATATCATGTCTTAAGTGACTTTGTCAAAGTGGTTTCAAAACAAAAGCTTAAAGAAAAAATTGACAACGGTGAACATTAATCAAAAAAATGTTATCCCGAAAAACACTGTTAGTTCCTCCAACCGACTCACCGCCTATACATTATCCCGGAAAATTAAAAAATATCGAACAAACAGCACGAAAAATTCGTCAGCGTCTATTCCGGTTAAAGTGCGCGGATGCTCGTCCATGCGTCTTACGTCTCCGGATCACCCGCATTAATATTCATGCCGCGGAATCGAGATTTACCAGCGGATAAGCCTCGGGTGGCGTTCGATCGTCGGGAAATCGCTCATTGTTCGCTTGCGTCGATTCCTCTTTTTTTTCTCTCTTTCTGCGTGGTCAATTAGAGCTGTGTGGCAACTGTATCACGGCCGTTTCGAGTCTTACGTGTGGATTCATAAAAAGTAACTGGGATAAGTTTTACTCGGCTCTTTGGATTGTACGGCTTATGATATTTTTTTTTATTGTTCCTGTTTTACATAATAGGCAGAGGAAAAAAAATTATTTTACACGGCTTTACAATGCTCATTTGAATAAGTAAATATTTATCAAGGAATTATGGTTTATCGCCTGTAACGGACGTGCTTGGGTATTTACTTTTTATTACTGTATGATTATCATTTGTCTTGGTAACTTGCATTTTATTATCTGTCCGTGCGTCAATACCTTTTCAAGAATATTTTTACTGGAATATGTTGTTAGGCTTTATATTATTTCTCATTAGGCGATAGGTGAGTTTTCAGTAATACCGCAGGTGTTTCCGTTTCAATGGATAGTTTCAAAAAGGTGTTGCCAGATAATTCGCGGAAAAACAAGTAACACTCTATTCTATCAAATTTCTACTTTATACTATAAATTATTGCATAGAAATTAATTATTGAATTTAATCTTCACTTGAACTAACGCAAGGTAAAATTTGAAATTTCATTTAACAAAGTTCTCTGTCTTACTTTCCAATCTACAAATCGTTTAACCTTCCAGAACAATAATATAAAATTCCTGTAATCAGATTACAATTCAGTATTAATAAAAACGAAATCTCCAGGTACTCGTAGTTTTTTCAACGATAAAACCTTACATAACGCTTCTACTTTAACGCAACACATTTATTCACAATGTACTTCAGAACAGTAGCTTGTCTAAGGCCAAGTATAAGCGCACACAGCCGCGCGACGCAAACGAACTAATTACCGCAGTTTTCAGAACTTACGGGCCTTCGTAAAACTTAATTGCGCCAGATAAACCGAATGAAAAACGCGCTTCCCCGCGTTAAAAAACGAAGTAATTATTTTTTATGAAAACTCCAACCTGTAATTACATGCATATCCAGCACTTAAAATCAGACGCATAACGCAGGACCGCAACAAACATCCCCAACACTCCATCCGAACCAACAGGAATATCACGTCGATATTCCAACAATACTGTTTACCGAGGCGTGCCTGCATGCGACAATCGCGCTGCTTAAATTAGAAAATGCGCCTTTGCGAATCTACAGCGAATAAACAGAAACATTAGCGCGCTGCATCAACGGAGAGGAGGAAGAGGAGCGCTTACGAATCATAACACAGCTCGCTCGCTCGCGACGGAAGCGAAAAAGATAAAGCGGAATTCCCTGCGCGCGATCGAAATGCATACCGCGCCGAGATAAGAGAGGACAAAGTAGCGCATCCTCACGTGCGCGCGCGCGATTTTCGAAAAACCGCGCGCGCGCCGTAATGCTTCCGAGAAGGCGGCGCGCGCCGAATGCGGATTGGTTAATTATAGCGGTGTGTACGGTCATTTTTCGCGGGACACGCCAGGAAGAGAATCGAACGCGTGGCCGGAATGAGCGATTTTTCGCCTAGTGCGGTTTTGTAGGTTGGATTTGAGGAGGCGTGACGCAGATGCTTTTTATTTCCTGTTTTTGGTTTTTCTAGATTCTCGGGTGTGATGCGGAGGCGGGAAGGGAAAAGCTGAGTTGACAGGATTTTCAGGCCCGATGAGTAATGTTTTCTGTTTGATGTCGTTAGTGGATATATTTTAGTGGAACGCTTTAATAGGAAGTTTTCATAATAAGCCGCCGAGGAAACGGTGGGGTACTCGGAGTTGAGAAAGATAATGGCAACAGATTGAAAATGTTGAAATTTTACAGGCACTCTGGAGAATGAAGATCGAAGGCTTAGGAAAAAATCGAAAAACTATATACGCGCCGATAAAAGCTTATCGGACAAACAAATCTCTTCAGGTATTATTGCAGCAGGTAGTGATAAAGAATTTTCTCGAATTTCTTCTTTATCGTGTGTTCTTTCGCGATTGCGCGCGCGGCAATTCAAAAATCGAGCAATCAATTAGAAGTGTTTTGACCGAAGCTGATTCACGATCGGAGATAAAAGACGAGTCTTTCAACACGAGGCTCTTTATGCCCGAGCGCCGAGCGAACGCTGGAAAACTTATGAAATTTGGAATTTTTCACGGCTTCTGCGAGCCGGCAATTTACATTCGATATGCCCGTCTGCCGAACCTGTTTCAATGCCGCCGAGCCATTGAAACGTTCTGTTTGCTCGACATGTGTCACGGAAAAAATGCCAGGTATTCCCGGCTTAATTGAGAGAGGAATGTGGCCTAGTGATACTATTGGACCTCTCCATTGTAGAATCAACATATATATCAATGTCGACAGATATAATAAAAGTGTGCGAAATGTCTGTTTGCTTTAATTTTTGCGGCTAATGAATGGCAAAGTACTCATTCGAAATTGCGTTGACAGTGCTTATTCGCTCGTGACAGCTAATGACGGAAAAATGCGCCGGTGTTTACATTACGGAGATGTATGTGGAATAGCTGCGGGCCGATTGTGTTGATGTTCCGAGCTCTCTTAAACTTAAAAATAAATTATGTTTTGAACAATGTGCAGCGAGGATATTTGTTATTAATCAAAATAATAATTGTTTGCGAGACAGTAATATCCGAGAGTGATATACTTTGTATCAATAGAAACGGACTGTACCCTTAATTTCAACACTCTGAAGTAAGTCTCGAGTCATAGCCCCTGTAGCCAAAGCAGTGAGCAAAGACCATAATTCCCAAAAATTATTTAAAAACTCAACTATTTTTATAAACGACCGATAAGCGATAAAAAGCGAACTCCGTCATCGCTGTAAAAAGTAAAATTCCAGCTGGCAAACAACAGCCTCTCACCCACTCCCCTAATCTCACGTGCCTACACAGTATCGAGCTAATTTCAGCCGAACATCGGATCAATCTCACAATCTACCGATCGCGCGATTCTCGCGTTGCCCAATTGTAATTGTCGAGTGCGTTACTCTTCGCTTCTTAGTTACGCTCTTACTTCTATCTTGATCACGATCACTAAAATAAGCGATGATGTAGAGTATCTATCTCTTATCGGATCGCACGTTTCTCTCTCGTCGTGCCCTGGAAAGCCAAAAAATCAGCTCTCCCTCAAACTCGCGAACCGATGACAAAAGTATCATAAATGTATACATTTACAAACACATACACACACCGACACAGACACACACATACACGCATACAATAAAGTTATTATATACATATCCGACGAAGACAAAGGACGTGCCCCCCCAGGGAAAGTAGATGCGTGCATCGGCGCACGCATTTGTTCACGCGGATATACACACATCGTTCGGCAAGTGGAATATTTTTTTATTATACGCGCTGATCCCTCGCGAGGGAGCCCCGGCGCGCTATCAACCAATAAAGAGGCGCAAGGAAAAAACACGTTACGCCGAGTGGCTGTTCGTTTAATCCTGAGATATATTGTCGGGCTCTCGCGGAGGCAATAGCCCAGTGTTATGCGAGCCGGCTGATTTTTTAGCTCGGCTCGTTCGATCAATTGTTTGGATTTCGACATTTGAGAGGGGGGTAATAAAGGGTTCTTATGCGCTTTTTGGTTGTAAACGTTGACAAATGTTTTCCGAGGCTTTTAATCCTTTGAGCGGTGGGATTAGAGCGGGTACGTGTTGTTTTGGAAATCGGTTTTTGGGTTTGTTCGGGTGACGATGCTTTTTTCTTGATTTCTTTGAATTCTTATTTGAGTTGTAATTTATAAAGAGCAAAACTGAAGAATAATTTAAACAATGTTAAATTAATTGAATAACTTAATAAAGTAAACTGAATAATAAAAAACAAAATAAAAATAAATTGCACACAACAACAAAGCCGTTTGTTAAGTTTTATTTATTATTAGTAATAACTAAGGCTCACCTCAAGTTTATCTTGTTTTCATAAGATTATTTTTAAATGATGAATCGTGTAACACTTTTTTAAATTAGACTGCCTCGCCATTGTCCCATTTTCTTTAATAACGTTATTGACATAATTATCTTTCTGCGCAGCTAGTATAAAACCCGTAATCATCGCGCATTCCTCCAGCTTACCAAAAACACCCGATTGAGAAACAAAAATATTTGTCATTTACAACTATTTGATTAACCTTAATACCATTACGAGCTCCAGAATCTCAACATTGATAACAGGCTTAACAGATTAATTCAACCGCCAACCTTACACTATCACACTTTCCTCTTAATACTAAACATCCAAAATAAAGAAAAACTCTCAAAATCCAAAAGACCTACACAAACCTCATCTCATTAACCCACCCAACCATCATCACCACCAAACCAGAACAACCCGACGCAACAACATAACGATTCCAGGCCAATAGCGGATACGCAGGTATACACGCATACATCATCGACCACAGCTCAAGGGTCCAGCTCGCGATTTCTCCTTGTGCAAGCGGCTTTTTTTCCAGCTCCTGAAATTTTTTCCTTTTCGCCAACTGCGCAAGCCTGCGCGCGGCAGCTCTGACACTGAAAAATAAACGACACCTGCCTCGAGCTGTACCTTGAGCGCGCTCGTTTTTCAAGGGAGCAAGAAACGCGCGTGTCCGGCTCTCCGTATATTACTAGTTTTGCGATTTAAAATTTCGCGCCTGAAAGCGATCGTAAAAATATAAGCGCGACACTTGCGCTACGCAAATCTGAGCCTTATATATACGTACGTGCAAGCCTAACGCATTGCATTTCCTCCGAGAAGTTAATCACGCGCGACGTGACGGGCGTTAGTCAGCAGTGTTTTTGATATAGTGCGGAGGCTCGATTTTGCGCGGGTAGGATTAGAAAAATAGTGCAAAGACCGCGCGTACAAGAAAACAGGTGCTCTGTATATCATAACAGCAATGTCATCAGGTAAAAAGAGCAGTTTTTTCGGACGATGGTAAAAATGTTGTACACGCTGTCGGGCGAAGAAAAAAACAATCGCTTTGCGAAACGGACATTCCAATCGGCGCTGCAATCTGGAGAGAAAAAAACGAGCCAGCAAATCTCGTTTTTTCCTCCCATCGCAAAGCGCCCAACTAGCACTTACATCGGCCGATAGCATCTTTGAATTTCGCGCCACTTGAAACGTTTCCCCGCAGCAGGAAGACAGAGCGCGGAACGAGAATCAAACCGATCAAAGACAGAGAAGCAGAGAGACAAAGCGCGTAGTATAGAGCAATTAGCCAGGAATGCGCCTCTCCTCGCGGATTTCGCGCTGAGGAAAATCCCGCGCGTGCCGTTTTCAATTGCATAATGAGCCGTCCGCGAGAGTAGCTGCCTCGGCCAATGTCAATGGCTATATATCGGCTCTCCATCTGGCCGATCCAGCCGCCTGGCGAAATCGCCTCCCTTTTGACGCGCGGAAGCTGGATGTTGCGTAAGGAGCTTTTATAAAGGCGCGGGCGCAGGCGAGGCTGGATATCGAGCGCGAAAATTCACACGTGAGCTGCACTTCCGCGCCGTTAATGTTTATGATTTTTTACGACCGTTATGACGATGACGCGCTGGAGTGGAGGAGAGTGTGTGGGTGCAGTGTGTTAATTCAGCTGGTCTATTGTGCAGGAGCCGCGGCTGTTTGAAGATGAAGCGACAGGTGGCTTTGTTATTGCGGAGCTCTGTATATTCAATTGCTGATTTCGCGATTAAAATGGTTGAGTCGCTTTTGCGGAGAGGAGAATAAAGAGGTTATTTAATGGATGCTGGGAGGGGGAATATAAAGGATGTAAAGAGGTGTTTATTTTTGGTTGAAGTTGCTCACTGGATAGTTTTTTGTTACAGCGGAGGTAAAATGGGTTAGCCAAATTGTTGAAACTACTTTTATAATTATGCAATCTTTTTTCCAAAATGGACCGATTGACTATTTAGACAAGAAAATTGTTATTTAACCACTTATTCAAAAAGTAACGTTTTAAAAAACAATATCCGATATTAGCCTTATATAGTCGCGCATTCTATCTTCGGGCGTTTTTCGATCTCTCCGATTCCCCGTTTATATTACAAAGTGTATACAGAGCTTCTACGAAACGACTATTATGCAATTTTAGGAGCTAACATCGGGTTAGCCCCACAGACATTTTGGCGTAAAATCGCTTTTGACCACGTAATCGTCCATGTACACGATCGTGTATGCGATCTCGAGCTACCTATAATTTTCATCTCAACGTTTACCGGTTTTTTTTAATTTCGGTTTTTTTGACTTGCATTTTTGATTTATCGATGCAGTCGGAGGAACCGGTTTCAGTTAAAAACGCTTCTAATTTTCTAAATGGTTTACACCTTTGTACTTTAATATATTGAAGATATTATGATGGTTAAAGTATATTATTGTTACAAAAGTGTCTGTAATTCACAACTTTTCTTCTAAGTGAAGCGTTTTATCGCACTGCCAGTGAATATTCTTATTAACAATTCTTTTTACGTAATTTGTATCTTTAATAACTCAATAAACGTACGAATAATTAAACTAAAATACCGTTTAGCAAATCAAATTACGAATAGAGTTGCTAATGAAACACTTTTAATAGACATCAAATTTAAGTACCAATACCAACGCATGCGCTCGGAAACCTAATAAACATACCTATTGAAATACATTGATTACTGAATTTTAAATATCAATTTTCGAAATCGTTTGTGAACCACCAATTATCAATCAATACATCAATAAACCCGACGAATGTTTAACATTTTGTCAATGCAGTAATTAATCTTCTTGCCCGATCGTCTGTCAACCTAACGATAAACCTGATAAAAAATATTTTCAAAAAACACCTACAAGAAGTACACTCGGCATAAACAGTCGCAACGCTTACTCGCACTTTACTCATACATTAAAATTCAATCCACGCCTTCTTTCTGGAAGCTAAACTTCGCAATTTCTCGCATCATCGTGAAAATATCGTTTGCCCAAGCGAGCGCAAAGGAATTCGCAAATCTTAAAGAAACAAAAAAAAAACCTGTCAAAACATCCGCGAACCAAAATGTACAATTACGGCGACTCGGTCCCTTTTTATCAATGAGTTCATACTTCAGGCGTTTTGAAATGAAAATCGAGCCGTTCGTTTGGGCTCGCCGATCATAACACGGAGAAAGCGAGAAAGAAGCGCAATTTAGTGAAACTAATGGGTAGTGTGGAAAATTTAAGGAGAACGTCTATCCACACCTGCGCCTCGCCGGTTGACTAGCTTTCATTTGCCAGTCCGCTCCTAATTGACTTGCGATAAACTGGAAAAAAGTTTTCCGCTCTTTTTTGGCGTCGAAAAAAATCAAATTATGACTGTTTAAATGAGCGAGTGTGTGTAAACGCGTGTTATTGGGCGCGATAAGTGAATTTTGACTCGCCGGATTTTAAGATAAGTCGACGATAAGCTCTGGATATTAATCTATGCAAGATTGTGGGCTTGTGAAAAAATACGGGATTGTTGGATGATACATTGTACCTGGTTTTTTTTTGTGTAATTAAAATTACGCGCTTATCTGGAGAGCGAAGATAGTGCGGGTCAAAAAAATGTTTTGGAATGTTTTTTATCGAAAGGATACTTTATTGTTTGCCCCAAAAAAAGTACGGCTTCATTAATAATGTTTGCTGTAAATTTGAATTCGAAAGGAATCTTGCGCTTATCGGCGAAAGTCAAAACAAAGAAATGGAAATTTTACTCAACACCGACTGCAAAGCTATATATTACATCTCATTCTACTACCTCCACTTTTTCCACTCTCCCTTCTCTTCCAACAAACTAACTAATTTCTCACAAAATCATCCCCATCCATCAAAAATTATATCATCCACTCCCATCCAAAAAAAAAGCGCGCGAGCTCCAGCGCTCCAAAAACAATCGAACCACCAGAAACCGCATCCACAACCGCTCAATCCGATCAAGGCCGTCAAAGAGCCAAGCTCGCACGAGTCCAGCGCCAGGAAGAGGCCTTTTTCTCGGGCCTGATTAGCGCGAGTCTCTAAGGTCGCTTCAATTAACCGTCTCAGCGCGCTAAAGGTGCGGATTAACCGAGCGATTCGCTGTCTTGCATTATACTTTCCGGGCCGCTTTGTTAAGGATTAAAACAGACCGCGCCGCGAAAGCTCCGGCCTCGACCGAGCGGCTAGCTCGTTGCGTTAATTATTGTGACTTTCTTTTATTTACGCCGCGATGACGATTTTTGCCTATACGTATACACGGTGTAAGTGTCGGGTTTAGCTGTTTCCGTTTGCGCTGCAAGGCTGCGCTCAGCGCGGCTGAATTATCGTTTCTTCGCTCGCACGTGTTTATTTATTCAGGAATTAATGCACGCGGCCGATTAGCATTTGGTAGATCGGCGGCCGAGTGCGTAACAGTAAAAATTCGTGGCTGTTAATTATGATGTTAATTACGAAATTTCGAGTTATAATGACGTTAGGTTTGACGTTAGGCTCGATCAGTATGCGCTGCTTTTGAAAATCCTGGAATATTATGGCGGAGTCTAGGAGAAAACGCTAATTGAGCCGATAACGCGGCGCAGCGATTATCAATGCCGATCGATAGGAAATCGCTTATTATCAAACTAGTGGGAGCAGCTGCGACACAATGGTTATAGTGGCCGTGGATGCAAAAATTTTTTTTTTAGCTTCGCTCGCTGTAGTTTAGCGATCTTAGCTGCAATTGCATTTTTAATTTACGAGCGCTTCGGACCATATTTTAAGTAAACTAATGTTTTTCTTTTCAGAGTTTGAATGATCGTTCGATGCGTGCCGCGACTGACAAGTGCGCCTGTTACATGAGGTTTATCATTTTTATAATTAACGTTGATTTTATTTTTAATTTTTTTATTGACACAAATGTTAACGATCTGCAAGTGAATGCTTATTAATAAATTTTACTAATTATATAAAAGAAAGAATAATAAGAACATCAAGAGGATTCGCTGTGCGTCCATCTTCAAAAATAAAAAACCAAACAACCCTTTCCACCCATCTATCAGCTACACCGAAAACTACCGGTTCAACCAACGTAAAAACAATCCACGCTCACACGTCCCTAAACACCCAACCCTCCGCTCGCCCAACCACCTCAGAAAATCAACAAAAAAGTAAAAATCAACCAATAACTCACCGTACTGCCGGTAAACGCGTAATTATCGTGCGACATCCTGCTCCTTCACAATCCAGCAACAACAAGAAAAACACCACCTCTCTTCTCAATCCTCCAAATCCAAAAGTCCAATCCTCCTATCCAACCAAAAGCTTTCCCCAATCAGCAAAAAGCTATCTCAAGCGCAGTGCAGCAGCTGCTACCGGTGCGACGCGCGCGCGCCGCAATTAAGGCGCCGCTCGCAGCTAGCTTACGCATATGGAATACAGATTTGGGCCTTCCTCTCCCAAGCTCGGGGAGAGCCCCCGCAATTTTTCACTTTAAGACGCCGTGTCTGCAGTTTTTGTTTGGGGGGGGGCTATAGGTCTCAGGGACGCTGTGATGCGTGTGTGGGGAGGCCCGAGTGCGTGCGTTGGGCTTTGCCGATTCGCGAGGACTGAATGGGGTCCGTGCGCAAGAGGTCTATAAGTGAGCCGATAGGGACTTTATGAGGTTAATTGGTTTTGAACTTGGGTCTGTGTGTGCTTGTGTGGGTGTAGGTGTGTGTGGATGTGTGTGTGCGTGTGTGTGTTGTGATAGCCGGTTGATAAGGACTTTTTTTATGGGCTTGGGTATTGCGTTTTCCTAGTTTTCCGGTTTGTTAAGAGCGCCGCTCTTTGTAAGCGCGAAGAATGAATTCGCTAAGGTAGACAGTGCGCGCAATGCACTGGAGTATTAGCGTTAAGCTGAACAAAGAAATATCAAGTTTGTACATCAATTTTGTGGAAGTTTTCGTTTTGCCGATG